>SJYO01029777.1:95086-123193 GCA_006410555.1 Capra ibex | reverse complement strand
CCCTCTTTATAGTTATTGGAGTATATACGTCTACTGTGGTGGGAATACCGTCTTTCACTTCTCCTTGATTTTTCGGAGAACTACTTTCACTTTCACCTCTCACTTTTTCAACCGAATTTCGAGTTGTAGGTCTTTTACTTCTAGTACCGTAGACCAGGGTAGTGAAGTACCCTTTATCCACCCCTTCGTCACCTTTGTCACAGTCTGAAATAAAAAAACCCGAGGTTTTAGTGACGTCTACCACTAACGTCGGTACTTTAATTTTCTGCGAATGAGGAACCTTCTTTCCAATGCTGGTTGGATCTATCATATAAGTTTTCGTCTCTGTAATGAAACGGCAGATTCCAGGCAGATCAGTTCCGATACCAAAAAGGATACCAGTACATACCTATACTCTCAACCTGACACTTCTTCCGACTCGCGGTTTCTTAACTACGAAAACTTGACACCACAACCTCTTCTGAGAACTCTCAGGGAACCTGACGTTCCTCTAGGTTGGTCAGGTAAGACTTCCTCTAGATGGGACCCTAAAGAAACCTTCCTTACTACGTTTTCGACTTCGAAGTCATGAAACCGGTGGAGTACGCTTCTCAACTGAATAACCTTTTCTGAGACTACGACTCTCCCTAACCCCCGTCCTCCTCTTCCCCTGTCGTCTCCTACTCTACCGACCTACCGTAGTACCTAAACTACCTGTACTCAGACTCACTTGAGACCCTCTACTACTACCTGTCCCTTCGGACCACACGACGCAAAGTACCCCAGCTTTTCTCAGCCTGTGCTGACTCGCTCACTTGACTTGTCACAACTTGACTACTTACGATCGTGTAAAGTTAGAGATAAAACCTTTCTTCCGTTAAGCCGTCAACCTGTCTCTCTTTTAATACTTAAGTCATTATCCGTCTCCGTCGGCCCTTTCCCCTCCACCCCCCTGTTCGAGTCCCCAGACGACCAATCGTATTTTACGGTAGAAACCCTCACCTTCGAGGTGGGTTGTTAGACCGTGGTCAGTCTCATTACTCAGAAAGGAAGTGTTCGTCGTTTATGTAAACGTTTACTTTTATTTATTTTGAAATAACTTTATACTTTAACGTGTACCTTTACCGACCAACCCCGGGAAACATCGTTAATACGTTTTTCTGAGTAAACGAACAAAAATATACGTTCAATCTTTTCTAAGAGATAAAAGTGTTAAATAAATGAGTCCCTTCGAATCGTCCCGAGTCTCCAAATGTCCTTAGAACCGTCGGATCAAGTAGACTAAAAGGGCAGTCGATCTTCTCGTTACACCAAAGTAATTCGTGGTCCTAAGAACGTCATATGTTCGACCGATTCAGAAACTGGCGTTTAAGGATTAGTGACACCTAGGGTACCTATAGTATTTAAAGTATTAGTCAATGGTTGAATCCCAAAGGAAGTACGGTGACCTAACTCACATAATCACGGCACCATCGTCTTCGTACGTGTTGATAAGTGTAAGACGGAAACAATGGAGTTTGAGTAGTAGGACCATAGAAATCCGTCGTATAGTCATCGGTACACATAACCACTGTCACAACCGATAACCACCGTCGACCTCGACCTATACCATCACCCATTTCATTAGTACGGACCTCAGTCTGTACCCAAACTTAGGGTCAAGATGAAGAAAGAGTGGTGTCCCGAAACCCATGTACAGAGTGGGTGTGGTTTAGAGTCCAATGAGTGACCATTTCACCCGTGTTATCACTACTAACATATGGGTCGCGGACCGTACACCACTTGAGATGTAACTACCATCGTCGTTCTTCTGTACCATCTTCGTTTGGTCACTATGTGACCTTCCTCGTCTAAAATTTCGGGTCTGTCTGGGACAAGTGTTGGGGTCTTCGTTCTGAACGACGAACTTGAACCTGTTCAGTGATCTAACGGGATTCGAAGTCAAAAGGGTAAACATTTCATTCATACTGTAGATTGGACTAGTATAACGAAAACTCTAATCGAAACATACGAAACCACGAATATTTCTAAGGATGAATCTGGAACTAAGTATCTTCCATGTTTTTGTTTCTCCGTAAACAACAACAATGATAATAATCAGAGAAGTACGGAATCGAAGGAATAACTATTTTATATTACTACTGCCTTTAAGACAAAGTCACGACGCTAAACAGGGCAGTCACTAAGTAGGGAGGGTCTACATTGAAGTGACGACCCTCGTGACCGGAAGTCGGGTCTAAGTCGAGGACAAAGTGGGAGAAGGGGACAGGAGAGTAATTGATGATGAGAAATGTTAATTTAACACGTTACTTACAGTTCATGGACCCAACTTTCTTAAGATCGAGTGGTGAGACTCATATTTAAAGGTGGTTGTCAGAAAGACCACCCTAGTATTAAGTCCCCGGTAATTAGTGGATGGACCGGAGATCGTCCCCATCTCCTCAATTATTTCTGGAGCATCTCTTTTCTTTTTTTCGTAGTGTCGGTCCCAACCCTCTAGAAAACTATTAGCATCTCACCCGACGTCCAACGACCTCTTTCGAGACCCATTAATTTCTGGAGTCTCTATCTACACCAAGACTAAGATGGTCTATATCGTCTCTAATGACAGAATATACCTCCGTATCTGTTACGGACAGACATACTCGATAAATTCTCGGTAACTCGTTCTTATGGGAGGATATCGATACTAAGAGGGGGTCAATGAATAACATCGTCGATATTAAGATGGTTACCTCCAAAGAAAGAGATTTAGAGACTGAAATTGATACTGTAGTAGTTAGGATGTACTATAAAATTCATAATAGTCCAGATATTCTCTATGTAACAACAGAGTAAAATATTTCCTTCTTTAACCCCGTGACTTCTAAAGTTGTCAAAAGGTTTCTAGAGTGTCGCTAACTTGTCTTCTGACTCCTAAGGTTCGGTCTGTCAACCCGGGTGTAAGTGACGAAAGTAGTACATGGTGTAACAAGTCTGACTTCTTCTTAAAAGTCCGGATTCCCATCAATTCAAGACTGTCGTTGTTGGGTCCCTCCAGCATCCTTTTACAATTTTATACACCTCATCTACAACTAGAGAATTTGTCTTTAATCGACGTTGAAATTGATCTCTGCCTCTTTGTCCCATTTACGGAACCCATGGCACAAAACAACAAAGGTTTTTCTGTCCCGTTCAACCCTTTTCTTGTCCAAAACTGTCTAGATCAAACCAAGATTTGAGAAGAGAACTCTATGACTTGGAGTCAAAGGATTATTCTCTGACCATATATTATGGTTAGAAGGACGGATACTCCTCCCAATTTTCTTTGTCGGTCAAACTTCGTTAATCGTGTATCATCCACAGGGCGATTACTATGTACACGAGACGAAATGACCTGAGATCAGAGTCGATCAGGATCATTCTTATGAAAGTCGAGTTCACTCCCTTTGAATTGATTTTACCCCAATTCATCTATTTTTAATAGTCAACTGTTTTGATTTTAAAAGTCCATGGTGATCTAAGATCGTGTATAGACTACAATAAGAAACCTATCCGTTCTTAAGTACACAATATTGTTTCTTAGGGGTCTATAGAGACACCAAATCGGAAGTTTCCAAACAAATAACTAAATACCATGAATATACATTATCAAATTTAATAAAAAGTTACTTATAAGTGTAGGAAAGGGGAGGGTGACACTGACTCAGATAAGGGGTAGTGATTTCAACCTGAATTCACTGGAGGTAACTGGTTATCGTCCTGTGACCGTCTGCGTATGTTCGTCTCCAGTATGTATGTCAATAGATCAAACGGAACCCGAGGGTGTGAGGACACTGTATGGTACCTTTCTTATACCGGGTCAATCGATGACGGGTAGGTGGACGGGGGTCTGACTGTGTGTGACTCGTATGAAGTACCGATTGGAGTGCTTATCGATAACGAGATTCCCCTCATTCTCAGACACCTTTTCTGGGTTTGGGTTTGAAGTCGGATCTAGAACTTCAAGTCGAATCGGGTCGGTTCCATATCAGTTAGGGTTTGGACGTTTATACTGTTAATCAACAGTTCCAAATTTGTTGACTTAAAATCCCATTAAGTAAAACGTCATAAAAACGTCGTTCTGAGGATAGGTTTTAACTCATTAACAACCACTCTCCCCAGAAGATGGATACTCCCCTTCTGGATAGATGGAGGATGGGGAAGATGGGGGATAGATGGAGTATCCCCAGATAGAGGATACTCCCCTAAGTTTAGTCGTGTCCGAGATAGAGGGAACAAAATTTCCCGAAATAACGTCGTATCAACCGAATGTCATTTACTGAGCATCCAAGGGTCCACCGAGTTACCATTTCTTAGACCTCCTCCTTTACCGTTAGGTGAGGTCATAAGAACGACCCTTTTAGGGTATCTGTCTCCTCGGACCGTCCGATGTCAGGTGCCTCGACGTTTCTCCGTCTGTGCTGACTTGTGTGTGTTTGATGAGTATAAATTCAACATGTCAACTATATACAACTGTATATGGTGTTAGTCGTAGTGGTGTTAGTTCTGTTATTTTTATAGGTAGTGAAGGGCTTCATTAACATGGGCAGCCATTGGGAAGGGACTTAGTTAGGAGGGGGAAGAGAAGACAGGAGTCCGTTTGTAACTGGGTGAAATATAATGATAACTAACTGAACGTAAAAGGTCTTCAAAAATATCTACCTTAGTAAGTAGAACACAAAAAATAAAACCAGACTGAAAAATTGAATTACATTAATAAAACTCTAATTGGGGACAACATATATAGTTATTAAATAAGGAAATTTAACGACTCATCACAAGGTAAAATATTTATTTAATATCATAAAATTTAGATGAATAGATAACTGTTTGTAAACCCAATTAAGGTCAAACCCCGACAATACTTATGTCTACGATACTTATAAACACATTTTATAAACATACCTGTATTCTAAAGTAAATTGAACAAATTATGGATTCTAAGTTTACCGACTGAGTGTACCATCAACACTCAACTTGAAAACCAGTGGAAGAAAAAATCTATACGTTACATAGTGGAGGTATCTTCAAAACAGTGAAAACGAGGGTCTCGTAACTGTACTGGAACAGTGTGACGGAACGGAATGATGCCGCCCATCCCTCCTCCATCCTTATACCCCATGGGGAGAGAGGAGGACTCACCCGAAAACAAGAGTCGTAGAACCAAGACTAAAAGTGAGACCATCGAAGTAAAAGTCCGTCCGAAAATAATGTTCTACCGGTCTTTCAGTGATGGTATAGTTGAATCACAGAGGGATGTAGCCGTTGAATTCTCTTTTATCTCATTCATGGAAGAAATATGTGTATGATAGTTTCAGGTGACAAGCTGACCGACCCTACGGTACGAATAAATACTGGATACCGATACCTCTACCTTATTCGGTTAATAATCCGACTCCGGTCCTTTAACCTAGTCAGAAGGATATATCTTAACAGTCTGTCACCTCCCCTTACCAAGAGGTTTCCCTTTCGTTCTCGGAAGACGGTTTTATTTCTTCTTTGTCCGTTTCTGTGTGAATTTGTTTGTTTTTAGGACGATGTCACTATTACCACCCTAGCACAGTTATAAATACAGAAACAAAACATGGTTCTCGGAGAGGCACGGTTTGACTCAATAAGGCGAAATCGGTTAGAGAAGAGAAGGAAAGGAGGTCGCTCGATCCTACGGGTAATACAATTCTGTTATAGTTTTAAAGTTAAGTAGATAGGAATTTATAGTCAAGGCATCTTTTCTTTCAATTACGAAACCACACGTTCTCACCCACTTTTCCCTCAGCGTTTTTCTTTTTCGTTTTTTATGCCGTATTTGGGATTCCAAGGTAGGTGGAGATTCTTAGATAATCAGGTACTAAAATATTCGGAACAAGGTAATACCATCCTAAGAGGTTATAATTCTAAAGTCATACGGAACTAGTGTGAGATTAGAACAATGACTCAAGTCTAACACTCCAACTATGTGGGGACTCCTGTCTAACTGTAAAACTACAAGGATCAATCGTTTTTGTACTTGACCTTTCGACGTAATTGTTCGTTTATTTAAATACCATCCGACCGTGACTTTGCGTAGAACGACAAACAGCCGTCGAAAATTCTCACTTTATACATACACCGGTTATCTTGACTCCCTCGACAGACGGGTTTTCACAGAAAGAAGAGACAAAGGTATTCTACGTCTTCTTCCTTCTCTTCCACCGTCCGTGGTACTTCGGTGATCTAATAATTACTCTCCGGTAAGACTTCTTAATTTTCCTGGAAAACAAAAATAGAAAAGACGAGAACTAAGTCGAAGATATCGTGTCTGATAGTGGGAAACAAGAACGATATCTGGGGTTTCTAAAGTTATACTAAGGAAGAGGAGTGCGACTCGTGAAGTATAAGTCAGGAAACCTTAAAGAAAAGATGTTTTCCTATTCTAGAACTTTTGGAAACGAAAAGACTCTTCATCATAACATATGACCTTTATGTCCCAAAACCACCATCTTCTGCTAAGATTTAGACACTAGACTACGATCAATTGACTCGGAAACTCGTTCACCATCGTTTGGGTCCATACCAGTCGATATTGTCGAAGTAACTCTTCTAAATCACTGGTAGTCTGTGTGTTATAATTCCTCTCTCCTTCTCATACTATTTACTAGTAAGAAAGGGTGGTGAAAAATGACATGGGTTCCCTAAATACGTTCAGGGGATTTCCTGACTTTGTAAGAAATTTCCTAAAATCTTGTATCTTGTTTTTCATCTACACATCTGTTTGGTGTATCCGCACAAAATTATTAATTTTATATAGAGTCATAGGAGTCTGACTAAAATCAACTGTGTTTTAACTCACCTTAGAAGGACGACGGCGTACCATTTGGTTGACTTAAAAGACCCTGAAAAAAAAAAAAAAAAAAACTGGTATGGAGTTCCGTATTCCTTGAAGGGATTGGTCCCTAGCTTGGATGCGGGGGGACGTCACTTTCGTATCTCAGAATTGGTGACCTGGTAATCCATTCTGGGAACCCTAGTAAAATTAAAGTTCATGGGTGTCTCACGAAACCCTCGGATCTCTCCACAGAGAGTAGATCTGTGTCCCTTACTAGCTCCTTCTAGAGGGTCTCCTTTACTCCAGATTTAAATGTACCTTTTCGACTCATGGACCCTCGGTCTACGTCCCCGCACCACCTCCCATTCATCGTCCTCCTTTGTCACTTCCTCATTCTTTTCGGAACCTTGATCTTTCCGGGACTGTCTAGACTCTTAAATTTTTTCTGGTTATACAGGTCCTGATGTGCACTATGGGCCTCTTCCGGCACCGTGGGGTGAGGTCATGAGGACGGACCTTTTAAGGTACCTACCTCCTCGGACCATCCGACGTCAGGTACCCAGCAATTCTCAGCCTGTGCCGACTCGCTGAAGTGAAAGTGAAAAATGAAATTACGTAACCTCTTCCTTTACCGTTGGGTGAGGTCACAAGAACGGACCTCTTAGGGTCCCCGTCCCCCTAGACCACCCGACGGCAGAGACCCGATGTGTCTCAGCCTCTGCTGACTTCACTGAATCGTCGTGTGTAGGTATGGTCTTCGATAAACTTCGTGGAATTTTCTTAATAACATTCACTAGATAATTGGGACGATATCCGGATACTAATTTCAGTATTATCTCCAGTATTAGAGGGATAGTTCTTCCTCTTTTGACTTAAGGTTAATTTCCAGTAATAAATACATTCCAAATAGAAAACCGATTTAGGTTTACATCATAGATAACAATACATTCCAAATTTACTTTCTTTCTCGGTCCTAACTTTGAACTTATGAACTAAGGTTTCGGTAACAAGAAAGGAAACTGGTTCTCGAGTCGTTCTTTTATTTTGAAACTCCTAAGATATTATAACTGTAGTTCCAAAGGTTGGTAGTCAGGACTCCCGGTCCCACCCGTCCATTAGGACACTGGAACGACGTAGACACAACTCCCGTACTACCTCTGTTCTCATCGGTTACAAAAGGAGGGTCCCTAGTGAACTTCGACTTAGGAAGACCCTCTTTCTTTATCAGAAACCGTTCGTACTGAGAGTCTACCAGGTCTACGAATCCTTTAAGAGTTCTTCGACACTCTTGTCTTGTCCGTCCGGTGTGTCACTCTTTGTACAGAAATCTGTCCTAGGACTTGCAAATCTGGACTAGTCGTTGACGATAGAACGACTCTTACACGTAGGGTGGTACTCGCTAATGTCGAAAGACATTCGTGCACACCGGTAGGACTATTTTAAGTCGAGGTTCCTTAATTTCTTCTTCGGGAGTAAACCAATAAATAGTTCCGGAAGGGATAGAGTCCGGTCGTCGAAATAACAAGGTACCGACGAAGTTTCCTGGGAAAGACCTTTCTGAGTGTGTAAGAGAGGGACTCGGAATAGTCGAAGGGAGTCTGGTCGAGTAAACGGATTACCGTAGAGGTGTTTCCGTCGTCTTCGAGGTTTAGACTGGACTTGTTGAAGAGTGAAAACCGGTCGACGCCCTTGAGAGGACCGGAGACACGACCTACGAGTCTTGAGTGGGTACAGGACAAAGAGGTTTAGAACTGGACCGACGTCAGTCGACGTCTAGACTCTTGAAGAACCCTGGTCTGTAAGTTCTGGGTGACCCAAGAGGCTCCACAGTATCAAAAGGTGTAAGTGACCCGACCGTCACGTGGATTGTCACGGTACCTGACGGACGACGCAGAGAGGATATACCCTGTAACTGGTCCCTAATCCCTTATCTATCTCCTTTATAACACTACCTATTGTCAAAAGACTAGTATGTGTAGATTCCCTAGAGTACTATTAATCTACAAACTAGAATATATAACGAATTTAAAAGTTTCGGAGTAACAGTAAAAATTTTTGTCCTTTTGATTTTGAATGCAATCCCCTTCCTACGTTTATAATCTACTATAAGTGTCCTTTTTACGTTTCGTAAATAAATCAGTTTTCTATTAATAAAAAATCCAATGAGATTTTGTACTAAAAAGAGACTTGCTTTCTGTGTCTCTATGGTATCTTGCGTTATTGATACCAAATAAGTAGAAGAGGTATCATAGTTTCGAACTGTTCCAACTACAAACTCTTTACAACAAATTTAACTTGATTTGCAGTGGGACGAATAATTGAATATACGTCTCATGTAGTACTCTTTACGACCCGACTTTCTTTGTGTTCGATCTTAGTTTTGACGGCCCTCTTTATAGTTATTGGAGTCTATACGTCTACTGTGGTGGGAATACCGTCTTTCACTTCTCCTTGATTTTTCGGAGAACTACTGTCACTTTCTCCTCTCACTTTTTCAACCGAATTTCGAGTTGTAAGTCTTTTGTTTCTAGTACCGTAGACCAGGGTAGTGAAGTACTCTTTATCTACCCCTTTGTCACCTTTGTCACAGTCTGAAATAAAACCCCCCGAGGTTTTAGTGACGTCTACCACTGACGTCGGTACTTTAATTTTCTACGAATGAGGAACCTTCCTTTCAATACTGGTTGGATCTATCGTATAAGTTTTGGTCTCTGTAATGAAACGGTTTTTTCCAGGTAGATCAGGTCCGATACCAAAAAGGACACCAGTACATACCTACACTCTCAACCTGATATTTCTTTCGACTCGTGGTTTCTTAACTACCAAAACTTGACATCACTACCTCTTCTGAGAACTCTCAGGGAACCTGACGTCCTGTAGGTTGGTCAGGACCCACAAGAAACCTTCCTGACTACGATTCCGACTTTGATGTCATGAAACCGGTGGAGTACGCTTCTCAACTGAGTAACCTTTTCTGAGACTACGACCCTCCCTAACCCCCGTCCTCCTTTTCCCCTGCTGGCTCCTACTCTACCGACCTACCGTAGTGACTGAGTCACCTGCACTCAGACTCACTTGAGGTCCTCAACCACTACCTGTCCCTCCGGACCTCACGACGTTAAGTACCCCAGTGTTTCTCAACCTGTGCTGACTCTCTGACTTGACTTGACCTGACTTTGTAGCTGCCTTCTGGAACCTTGATATCTCTCTCGTCAATCAAACCTTCGTTCTGTACTCACAAATGAAGTACACTGTTATTCTCTGAAGAACCCCTAGATCGTGAAACGTTGTGATAAACTGTAACTCGTTTAATGAAGTGAAGAAATCCACGGTGAATCGGGACGTTTTACCCACATTACTACGAGAGTCTATAGACCTTTATTATTAGTACCTTGTTTTCATTAATCTTCGGAAGATGTTTTGTCATAAAAGTTGAGAAATTACTTCCAATTTATATTCTATGTTTAATTCTATAACTCAAAGAGGAGAGAATCCGGAAGGTGAATATAAGACAGACTGAGGTTTTACTTTGAGACACTTCGTCCCGAATCATGGAAATAGTTTCTCGATTTCTCTGACTTTTACTCTTTTCAACACAGAACGGTTGACAGTGGTTTACCATGAGGTTCGAAGGTCAACGAACCCAGTTGTACCCTTCGTAGAGACTACTAAGAAAGAGTAGGAGAGTATAATTAAAAAGATTTTCAATATCAATCAAGATGGAAGTTTGATGTAGGTCTTAGACTAGTATAAGGTAGATGACTTCAGGGTAGTACAGAAAGGATCCAAAGGTACACCGGAGGGATCGGTGTAGATATTAGAAGAGGTCTTAGTCAGAAAAATTTGGAGTCAGTTGTGTTCAGGAGGTCATTTTTGTAAGACTACCAAAGGTAGTGTCTCGTTTTCGACTTCAGATTTACTACCAGAGTTTACGGAACACACAAACCTCAAAAAGACGAAGATTACGGAACTCTGTTCGAAGGAGGAGGCAGAGTGGGTAAGATGAGTTCGGATGGTGGGGACACAGAAAAGGAAAGGAACCAATCCTTACTGTATACGGCGACGAATCCCCGGAATCGTGAACGAAGAGGGAACCAGACCTTACGGAAAGGAGTGTGGGTGTACCGAGTGTAAACATGAAGTCAGTCCAGAAGGGATCACCGAGTCTGTCATTTCTTAGACGGACGTTAGGTCCTCTGGGTCCAAGTTAGGGACCCAGTCCTTCTAGGGGACGTCCTCCTTTACCGATGGGTGAGGTCATAAGAACGGACCTCTCGTTGAAAGTGTGTTCCAGAAGAGTTTACAGTCAAATAGTCGCACGGGAAGAGACTAATAAGGTGTATCTTTTCGTCGAGAGGGAGAAGACGTAGGTGATTTGGGAATTTCGTGAAGCTAAAAGTAGAATTGTGGATAACGGACGCTATAATGACTATTACTAAATCATCGAGTCAGCACAGGCTGAGAACGCTGAGGGACTTGACATCGGATGGTCCGAGGAGACGGGTGCCTTAAGAGGTCCGTTCTTATGACCTTACTCAACGGTAAAGGAAGAGGTCCCCTAGAAAGGTTGGGTCCGTAGTTTGGGCCTAGAGGACGTGACGTCCGCCTAAGAAATGGCTGACTCGATACTCCCTTCGATATAATAATCTATGTTAAATTACAACGAAGGAAAAACAGTTGGATCTGGTACTGAGATTCACCGAATCTTATTTAGAGAGAAAGGGGGTTGAAGTACCTTAATGTAATATGTACCTTAATTTACATAAGTAAAATTACTTATGGGCCTACTCAAAACTGTCTATATGATATTAGTCCATATATTAGTCTATATGATATTAGTCATAGTCTATATGATATTATTCTATATGATATTAGTCCATCTCTCACTTTCAAGAGACACGGGATCAGGGATAAGATCCGTTGTTCGACTAGATTAAAAATCTTGGTATCTAATCAGGAAAGAGAAGACCTTAAGTATATTTACCTTAGTAGGAGAGAACGTAGACCAAGGAAAACAGTCTGGGTATTACGAAAACTCTACGTAATTATAAGAAGGTTTATAGTCATAAAAGAAAAATAAAGATTCATCAAACAGGTGATATTACTTATATGGAGGTAAACAAATGGAAAACTGGATTACTACTTGTAAATTCAACGACGGTCAAAACCTGTTAATAGTATTTACTTTGAAGACACTAGTAAACATACGTTCATAAAACATTGATCAAAAGGAAAAGAATCCATTTACGAATCCTCCAGTATGAACGACCAGTATCCGATTCACATACAACTGAACTGAGATTTAGAAATAAAAAGTGACTACATAGAGATGGTAGATCTTATTCACAGACCGTACAGCATTCGTGAGTTATTTAAAAATGATTAACTTTTGAAGTTGTTATTATCAATCTTCCCTATATTCAGGTCTAGAGAGACTCGCAGTTCAATCTCGAGACAGGTGACTAAGTTTGACTGGTTCGGTCCATTCTAATAACCACGTATCCTAAGTAAAGTCTGAACACACTCGTTGGAGTACGCCAGGGACCACGTCGATAAGTGCTACCTCGCACTCACCCTGTCGGGCCTACGGACCGTCACAAAGAGGCCGGAAATATAAGGGCGGACACGGACTGACATAGGAAGGGTGGTCCCTCGACGATAATATTAGGGTCTCAAGAGAGAGAGAGGTGCGATCATTAGGGTAATGGGAGGACGGGCCTCTCCGTTCAAGGAGACTGTTGTGACGGTCGGGTCTCTGACGCCTACTAACCTAAGTAGTGGACCACTGATGTTAATTTTAAGGAGAGGAAACTAAATGAAACCAACTTTCTTTCTTTAGTGAATTCAAGAACCTCTACGTCCATTCTCTACTATGTGCAGGGTAAGTAAAGGAGCTCTCACTGTGAAGGACGGTGAGTGTGTCTACCCTTTCTTTGAAGTTAGTGTGGGTGCGGACTGATGGTGATAGTTTCCTTTCTACTCCGCCATTTCCCTCTTTTTCTCTTCTCTTTTCTTCTTTGTCAGGTCTCCTTCCTCTATTACTCTTTGTACGTACTATAAAGACCCTTCTCCTAAATTTGGTTTCTTTCTATATGAAGACGAACTAAGTGCCTCCACAGAAGAGGTCACTCTTACGCCGGGAAGAAAAGTTAGTCAACTTATCTCAGTCTAGTGGAGTTTCTGTCACATATCAGTAGGGAGCTCTGTCTCCAACACCCAGGGGGTATCTGTGTTTTGACCTCTTAGGAGTCAGGAAATATATACTGTATCATAAACGTATATTCGATACGTGTAAGAGGACAGATGAAATTTAGTAGAGACTAAATTGTGGATTATGTTACGTTTACAATACATTCATCAACGACCCTGTACCGTTTTAGTTTAAAACGAAAACTACTGAAAGAGATTAATAAAAAATCTTATGAAAACTAGACACCAATTAACTTTGAAACATCTATGTCTTTCAGTTGACATTTTGTAAAGAATAGGACGCCCCAGACACCATCCTCCATCTTCTAAGTACTTGAAGGACTGTACCCCCCTTCCCGTCATTTCCGTAGACAGAAAGAAGTCTCTGAGTTTCCCCCAGGGTAGTCACAGGAGCAGACGAGTCAACACAGACTGAGAAACACTGGGGCACCTGCCATCGGACGGTCCGAGGAACGTACCCTAAAGGGTCCGTTCCTATGACCTCGTCCAACGACAAAGGAGGACGTCCCCTAGGAGTGTTGGGTCCCTAGTTTGGGTGTAGAGGACGTGACCGTTCGTCTAAGAAATGGTGACGGGGTAGACCCTTCGGGGTTTCCCCAGAGTACTATTGTCTTTTTTCGACTTTTTATTCGACTAGGTCAGTTAGAGTCATAAATGTCAAGTCCTATGAATTTAGGTTGTTTCTTTCTTTGTGTGAGTTTAAGTATAGTGACTAGTATAAATACAGTCTCAGTCTTCCTCGTGGGTTCAGACTGAGAGTATAAGAGGACGAGGAGAAGACGAGTGAACGATCATCCTCCACCTCGTTAAACGAGACATAAGGTTAGTCTGGTGGACATTGTCCAGCACCTCCACTCATTTCTTTCGCATTGACTGCGGCAAACTGTCCACTCCGTTTCCTCGAGTCTCTTGATCAGTTGACTGAAGAAGTCCTCCATGAATCCTCTGGATTTGACCACACCAAAGTTCCTAGTATTAAGATTAGGGAAGAATACTGTTGTCTAGGAAAATGGGGGTAGAGGTTTGGATAGGGTCTAGTGATCCACGGAGGGGACCAACCATCCACGGGTCATACGATGACCCCTAGTCACCTCTTTATTGAGGTCTTTCTTCCTTCTCTGTTTCGTTTTTGTTGTGGGTCAACACCTACACTGACCACCATCTTCGTTTCAGGCTACGACATTTCTCGTTATAACGTATCCTTGGACCTTACGATCCAGGTACTTAGTTCCGTTTAACCTTCACCAGTCTGTCCTCTACCGTTCTCATTTGAAGCTGTAAGATCCTTAGTCACTTGATTTTACCTGACCTTACCCACTTAAATTGAGTCTACTGGTAATATAGATGATGACACCCGTCATTAGGAAATCTTCTTTACCTCATCGACAGTACCAGTTGTTCTCAGGTTTTACGTCATGAACCTACGTTAGAGTTTTTAATGTCTTACCAGAGACAAAGGTTCCGTTTGGTAAGTTATAGTGTCATTAGATTCAGATACGGGGTTTGTCATTACGACTTCTTCGACTTCAACTTGTCAAGATACTTCTGGATGTTCTAGAAGATCTTGATTGTGGGGTTTATCTACAGGAAAAGTATCATCCCTTGACCTTACGTTTTCATCCTTCAGTTCTTTGTGGACCTCATTGTCCGTTTAAACCGGAACCTCATGTCTTCCTTCGTCCCGTTTCCAATTTTCTCAAAACGGTTCTCTTGTGTGACCAGTATCGTTTGTGGGAGAAGGTTGTTGTGTTCTCTTCTGAGATGTACACCTGTAATGGTCTACCAGTTATGGTTTCAGTCTAACTAATATAAGAAACGTCGGTTTCTACCTTCTAGACATACGTCAGTCGTTTTCTGTTCTGGTCCTGGACTGACACCGAGTCTAGTACTTACATAATAACGGTTTGAGTCTAAATTTAACTTCTTTCATCCCTTTTGGTGATCTGCTAAGTTCATACTGGATTTAGTTTAGGGAATACTGATATGTCACCTTCACTCTTTATCTAAGTCCCTAATCTAGACTATCTCACGGACCTCTCGACACCTACCTCCAAGTACTGTAACATGTCTCTGTCCCTAGCTCTGGTAGGGGTTCTTTTACCGACGGACTCCTCTGGAATGTTTTTCGACACTTTTCTTCTCTTCGTTTTTCGTTTCCTCTTTTCCTTTCTATATGGGTAACCTTACATCTCTTGGTTTGTTATCGTTCCTCTCTATTCTTTCGGAAGGAGTCACTACTCACCTCCTTGGTCTCTAGGTCGACTGTCGTAGACGACCTAGTACCTTTTGGTTCTCTCAGGTCTTTTGGTCGATAAAGACGAAGTGACTGATACGGTTTCGGAAACTGACACACCTAGTGTTGTTTGACACCTTTTAAGAATCTCTGCCCTTATGGTCTGGTGAACTAGACGGAGAACTCTTTAGACATACGTCCAGTCCTTCGTTGTCAATCTTGACCTGTACCTTGTTGTCTGACCAAGGTTTATCCCTTTCCTCATACAGTTCCGACATATAACAGAGGGACGAATAAATTGAATATACATCTCCTGTAGTACTCTTTGCGACCCGACCTTCTTCGTGTTCGACCTTAGTTCTAACGGTCCTCTTTATAGTTATTGGAGTCTATACGTCTACTGTGGTGGGAATACCGTCTTTCACTTCTCCTTGATTTCTCGGAGAACTACTTTCACTTTCTCCTCTCACTTTTTCAACTAAATTTCGAGTCGTAAGTCTTTTGATTCTAGTACCGTAGGTCAGGGTAGTGAAGTACCGTTTATCTACCCCTTTGTCACAGGCTGAAATAAAAAACCCCGAGGTTTTAGTGACGTCTACCACTGACGTCGGTACTTTAATTTTCTACGAATGAGGAACCTTCCTTTCAATACTAGTTGGATCTCTCATACAATTTTTCGTCTCTATAATGATACGGTTGTTTCCAGGTAGATCAGTTCCGATATCAAAAAGGTCACCAGTATATACCTACACTTTCAACCTGTTATTTCTTTCGACTCATGACTTCTTAAGTACGTAAACTTGACACCACTACCTCTTCTGAGAACTCTCAAGGAACCTGACGTTCCTCTAGGTTGGTCAACTAGGATTACCTTTAGTCAGGACTTACAAGTAACCTTCCTGACTACGACTTCGACTTTGAGGTTGTGAAACCGGTGGACTACGTTTCTCGACTGAGTAAACTTTTCTGGGACTACGACCCTCTCTAACTTCCGTCCTCCTCTTCCCCTGTTGTCTCCTACTTTGTCAACCTACCGTAGTGGCTGAGTTACCTGTACTCAAACTCAATTGAGGACCTCAACCACTACAGGTCCCTCCGGACTGCACGACGTCAGGTACCCCAGAGTTTCTCTGTCTGACTCGCTGACTAGACTTGACTTGGTATAGATGTGTACTCACCCGTACAGTGAGTCCAACTCGGCTAGTCTAATACGGGGAGGGAACCACTCACAATAAACTACTTCCCCACCTGTGTGTAGGTTCGATTCGGTTAGTCTTTGGAGGAGACCTTAAAAAAAAAAAAAATTACTTTAATCTCCACCCAAGAAGACAAGAGACCATACTTTATATCCTGCTCTGACGTCTACTTTACTCTTGATGTGTCACTTCCGATTCTCTCATTCTGGATGAGTTTGATCCTACTCCTCGTTTCCTGTTTCGGTTTTTAGTTAGGACTGTAGTTAGGGAACAACAACAACAACAACAACAACAACAACAACAACAACAAAAGGGTTCCGAGTGTAAAGGTAGGGAGGGAATAGACACTCGACAGGCTCATACAAGAATTATTAAGAGAAAACGTCCTTCCACGTTGTCCTCTCTTACAAATCTAGGTCGACCATGGTCGAGTTATACGGTAAACATTGACTTACCCAGATTCACACCGTGTCCACTGGAACAGGGACTTCAGAGAAACTTTTATAGAAACTATAATAAAATGCGTTGATGAATATGAGAAAGTCACGGTTTTGTCTCGTTCTTCTAAAGTCCTCCCCAGTCCCAACCCGTAAAGTGGTATGGTGACTGACACCTTAAGGTCTCCTTCTCGGTAAGGGACAACAAATATTAAAGTTTCAATGCTCCTCCAAACGAGTAGGGAGAAGAGAGAGTAAGAGAGACAGGAGAGAAAGGAGACCATGAGAAAGGAAGGGAGACTGCAGAAGATTAAAGGCACCTCAAGACTACGGGGGACGACGACTGACGCTCGAAAGGACGGCCGACGTCGTTAGTGTGCGAAGGGACCAACGACTAGAGAGAGTAAGAACCAAAAGGGACGGAGACACAGGAGACACGCTCGAGAAAGAAGAGTGTAAGACAAAAAGAGGACGCAATAGATTCACTGGCAGAGATGAAGGAATGGTAGAACGACACGAAGAACACAGAATAAGGGTGCAAGAAACAAAGTCGTAGAAAGAAAGGTGGATGAAAGAGTCAAAGTGAAAGACTAGTGCAAGAGAGGCGGAGTAACAAATATGACGTCGAGTGTAAAGATTTAAGGACCCAAGGACATAGAACCAGACAAAGTGACCGAGTCAAAGACAACGTATGGAAGTGGGTGAGTAACCACCTCGTAAAAGAAAATGTTCCTTTGTGTGGTTTACAAGAAGGCTGACTTCTTTTAGACTGGTCCTCCACCAGTCGAAATGACTTGTCGGCCCCACCGATAAAGAAACTTATCTTTCAAGGAGGTTCTTTCTTTATAGAAAGTAATCTAAAGTCTTTCAATCTAAAGAAGACGCTAGAAATGGTGGACGAACGAAACACTCCGACTCGTTGAATAAATTGAAAAGACTCGATATCCAAAATTTTTACATACGGAGTGTCGCCACCTCCACCTCTCCCTCATCCACAGTCTTCCCGACACCTGGTAGAAGATCTAGTCTCTCCTCTCAATGCTAAGACTTCGAGGGACATTCTTTCATCATGGACAGTGTCGACATAAGACCTCGTGAGACATACTTTACGGACGAATCCTCCAGGACAACTACCCATCTAAGGAAAACAATTGTTTATCATGATTATTATAAGGTTCTTGGGGTGACCGGTCTCAAACAAATAGACGGTTTCACTCGATTATAATCGTAAACTCTGTTTGTGGGTTTATTGGATTGGTTTCACATATTGGTAGACAGACCCTAGTGTCTTCCCTTGGTAGTCACCAGATTATTTTGAAACTTACTGACTCCAAATGAACACTCAGTAGGGACTGAGGAAGACGAGTCGAAAAATATCAGTAGAAAAGAACCGAACAGGAGGGTTAGATCGGGTAAGAGACGTGGCGGATGTGGAGATAAGACCTGATTCTGGTAACAAATGTTGTTGTACATGTACAGACATCTAAGATTCATCCACCCAAAGAGGCTACCGTTATTGACACAGTACTAGTTGAAAACTAAAGGGTACTACTAATTGTCGAACAGTAAAATTTCCGTCATCTGTGAGGCCAAAACAAAAACAAAAGACTGCCAGTTTTCTCATCCTCCTTTGTCAAGTTCGTACTTTCCCTCTCCTTCTCCTTTTATATTTTCTATCCTTCTTTCCTTCCCTTCTTTCCCTCTCTTTACAAACTTTCACCCAAAAACAGTATAATATCCTGAGGTGATTCTGCAACCTCTTCCGTTACCGTGGGGTGAGGTCATGAGAACGGACCTTTTAGGGCACCTACCTCCTCGGACCACCCGACGTCAGGTACCCCAGTACTTCTCAGTCTGTGTTGACTCGCTGAGGGGAAAGGAAAAGGGATTCTGTATCTCACGTGAACTAATAACCAAAGGAATAACACAGATTCGTGACTAATGGAAAGGTATAATGTTTTGACACCTTTCCATTTCCTGTTTCTCGGTTGACTTATAGTTTAACCTTCACTTTAAAATTTTAAAGAGTGTTATCTTTCATTAGGTCATCCTTTCGTCCTGAACCAAATGTCTTGTCGCAAACATCCACGTGGAAATAGGGCGTTTCGTTTCTCCGGAAGCACCGGGTGTATGTAAGAAAAGAAAGACGGTCGTAGTCCCTTTGCTGAGTCGTACGTCCGCGGGGACCATCACGACAAGGGCGATAATAGTAGTGAAAGGGGTGTCGTGTCGGTGGGGTCCTGTCTATGACCGTTAGCTATGGTTTGTGGAGTGTGAATTTAGGTAGTTACTTTTCCGACAATGTTATTGTCGTCGTTAAAATACACCGATGACTAAAGAAAACCCGGAGGGTCTAGGTTTCCATCCTTTATTATTGACCAGTAAAAAGTAGTTCTGTCTGTTGTGTCCCTCTGTCAACTTCGTCTCCACGAAGGACACTCGACACGGCGGGTACGTTCGTGACGGACCTCTTTTCTATTTTTGGGTGGAGGACGATCTAAAGATTACGAACACGACTACTCCTCGTCGTCATCCGTAGGAGTGGGTGTGTCGTTAGTTTCGTCGGGTCAGGACGCAGGGACCCGTCTGAGTAGCGGTGTCAAATTGTACGCGGAGGTCTGCTCCGACACACCGACCATTTTCCTCTTGGCAGTAGGAGTAAAGTGTCTACCCGTCTCGGAGCGTCCCTCCCCTTCGGTCCGTTCTCGTGTCTCGAAGAAAGAGAAGTGGGTTACAAAACAGGGGGAACCGGGGGAGTGCAACTTGTCGTTCCTCTCCTGGATCGTCATGTCTAGGTCTGTAACCACCTCGGTGTGGTTTCGCACCAAAACTCCTTATACATTTCTGGACCCCTTTACCCATACGGTATTTTATTCCATTTTCTTCTGGATACACACTTAATGTTAGGACTAAAACATTTTTCAAATATATCTGTGTGGTGTGAGATATATAATTGGTTTCAATAGAGGCCTACCACTATGTTACTCACTGAAGTCGAAGAAGGAACTCAAAATATATAATGAATATCGTACGTATAAGTACGTACGATTCAGTGGAGTCAACATGGGTTGAGAAACACTGTGGTGTCTACCAGTGGATGGTCCGAAGAGACAGGCACCTAAGAGGTCCGTTCTTATGACCTCACTCAACAGTACGGGAGGAGGTCCCCTAGAAGGACTGGGTCCCTAGTTTGGTCGCAGAGAACACAGAGGAGGTAACCGTCCACCTAAGAAATGGTAGACTCGGTGGTCCCTTCGGGTCATACGTATATCAGGAATATAAAAACTTTCAATTAAACGTATATATTAAACTTAAATAGTACATAGAATGTGTGTGTGTGTGTGTGTGTGTGTGTTTAGTTTTCGTCTATTAGGGTTCTTTTTGTAAAAAAAAAAAAAAAAATGGTAGAAGAGAACAAAATAGGAAGTCGTCGTTATTTTGGTCGTCATCTTACGTTACTGACGACCTCGTGTAAGGGCCAGTAGAGGTATTAGGTTTTCAGCTTCCGAAAGAGAGAGACTCGAAGTGTCAGAAGTGGATAGGTTTTTCGGTATAAAGTTAAAGACCGGATTAAATATACCAAAAACTTTCCGTTTACTTCTTTATTCTAAGACACCGACCTCGGGTTCACACGTCCGTCTGTCTTTGTCCCCACACTACATTCTTCCCCTAGGGACGAGAGTTTTGGTTTTTACATAAGCCTTAAAGACAGAGGCGGTTCGACATTATACGTCGTCGGGGGTACTAATCGAAGAGTATTAGTTTACCCACGTTTAGATCCCGTCGTCTACGTCGAGATCACCTCCCCCACCCTCGGAGATTAACGTCCTAAATGTACTCTACTCTAAAGGGGTCTCCGTCTCTTTGGATGACGGTACCTCTGTCGGCCTCGATAGAAGGTATTGTCTCTTCCTATCCCTCCGAAACTCTTCTCCGAGACAATCCTAACCGGGAGGTACAAGAATCTCCTTCCTTTCCTTCAATTTTCACTCCGACTCACCACTCGTTGACTTGATTTAAATTCCTTTGATAACTTGTCGATCAAAGACGTCCCGTGATACTTTGGTCCTCTGTTTAGTACGGTACTCCTTCTTTACTCTTAACTCCTGATTATAAACAGACCACGAAAAACACCCAGTCCCGGAGACAATTTGAGAAATAAATTTAACAGTATGACTGAGTAATGTTAGTTCCTCCATCTCTACTTCGAGTCATTGACCGAGCTACGGAGTTCGCGAGGAAGTCGTCCTCGGAGGATCTTGGAAACCCCAGACCTGTCTACGGTCCGAGAGGGCGTGACCCGAAGGAAAAGTCCCCGACAAGGAAAATGGGTCCTTCCTTCGGGAAGAATGGAAGGGGTGGACTTGATTATGTGGAAGTTCTTAATCAAGTTGGCGCTGGAAAAGGTTCTTCGGAAGAAGGGGGATGGATGAGAATCCGGTAAACTCTCAGGGTTGAGAAGGTGACGTCAAAGGTGTCTTAGTACATGAACCGAACCCGAAAGGGACCACCGAGTCACCACTTCTTAGTAGACGCAACGTCCTCTGTGCCCACGTTCGGGAGCCAACCTTTCTAGGGGACCTCTTCCTTTACTGTTGGGTCAGGTCATAAGAACGGACCCTTTAGGGTACCTGTCTCCTCGAACTACCCGATATTGGGTACCCTAACGTTTCTCAGTCTGTTCCAAATCACTGATTTGTGTGTGTGTGTGTCCATATGAGTGAACAGGCATAGGGAGTGATGTGACGTACGTAAAAAATTTTAAGCCAATCTTAACACCACGGATTGTCTTTTGATCTCCTTTTCGTCCACGAGTTATTTACAAACAAAAGATTCTGAAGTACCTTTCCTTCCTTTTTCTATTTGTCTACCTATTTACCTACCCATTTATTTGCTCCTACACTTAATTCGGTAGTCACTCTCTGTCGTACTTACAAAGACTATGTCGAGACTGACCACGTCTTACATCTACCACTTTCCTCCATTGTCACTGACCTTTCGTCGTCTCTACCGTTTCTGTCTACCCGGTGTTTATGGTTGTAGTTTTGTTACGGTGTAGGTCCTTCTGGTACGGATACAAATCGAACGGCAAAGGGTTTTCATCGTAGTCTGAAGAACGTTAACTGAACACGTAAAACCTTTGCAGGGTGGTAGGACGGTCAAAGAATAGACCACGCAGTAAAAAAAAAATTGTATCAGAAAATAAAATAAAATTTTATATTTAAATAAATAAAATTAACCTCCAATTAATGAAATGTTATAACATAACCAAAAGGGTATGTAGTTGTACTTAGATGGTGTCCATATGTGCAGAAGGGGTAGGACTTGGAGGGAGTGAGGAGGGAGGGGCATGGTAGGGAGACTACGTAGGAAACTCCAAGTACATTTTCGAAGTCCGGGGCTTTAGACCTGCTCCCCGCCTATAGACGGGGGTAGACAACCCTCGGTCGCACTCCTTGAGGCGGGTACCGTTTCCAGTACTCCTTCCTTCGAACCGTACGCGTTTCCGCACGAGTTCGGAGTCCTTTGGGGGACAAGGGATCGTAGATGGGGGTTTTGGTCTCATGAAATGCCCCTCGAGAGGGGGTATTGGTAAAGAGAGTCTCTTCCTCAATTGAACGTCGAGGTCAATTATTTTTAAGGACCCGTACTGTTCTCACAAAGTCGAATGCTTGAGACCTCCAAGAGACCGGACGGACTAGTCCGAGCAGGTCGGTGTACACTAACAAATGTCGGAGGGTTGACACTCTCCGTGCCCTACAAAATTTTGAAAGATTTTTGTCTGAGAAAACTCTTCAATCTTCTAGTAATCACATCATAATCATCCTACTAATCCTTAATATAACCACTTCCCAAAAAAGTAAATAGGACGGTTATTAAGGACGACTAAGGGACGGGACCCACACTGTTCCTACAGAGTCCAGTTTGGAGAGACGACTGTCTGATCGAACACACTGTCGGAGAGTCGGTATTTGTCGTGTCTCTCAAACGTAACTACTCAGTTACTAACGGTAGTCCGGAGGTATAGGAATCCGTGGACCCTTATATAATTAGTTACATAAACCTTATATCTTTTCCTTTGTATCATCAAAAACTACAATCGTAATGATCTGAAAAACTCAATTACTTAGAAGAGAAAACAATATCTAGTGACATGAAACAATATTTAGTGATATTTAGTCACAGGAACGATACGTTTTTACATTGAAATAGTGATAGAATTTTGTTTTATCTAGAATTCCCCTTGTAACCACTTCCCAAATGTAAACAACTCGGTTATAAACGAAGATTTAGAGGTATAAGGACGGGAATATTACTTATATTGATNTAGTGACATGAAACAATATTTAGTGATATTTAGTCACAGGAATGATACGTTTTTACATTGAAATAGTGATAGAATTTTGTTTTATCTAGAATTCCCCTTGTAACCACTTCCCAAATGTAAACAACTCGGTTATAAACGACGATTTAGAGGTATAAGGACGGGAATATTACTTATATTGATCGTATATCCTCTTTATTCATAATTGGAAATTCTAATTAGTACAATTTGGAATCCAATTCATTTAAGGAAAGAACTAACATTGAGTGATGTGGGAGTGGGATATCCTTACGTTGAAATAAACCTCCCACCGCGGACTAAATTCTTTTTTAGTGGGGACCCTTTTATTCAAAAGACCCATTGACTGGCCATAGTCTTTCCCGGTATTTTACAGTCGTCTGGAGTACCGATTTTCTACTACTTTGAGTCTTCTGGAAATATATTAAAATATACTTCGTGGACTAACACTGTTCCCAGTCCAGACGACTGGGGGTGCACTGAGACATAAGTAGGGATACATATTGTTTTTCTATATATTTGTTTGGACCTTTTATTTCTTTAACCTAGTCAAAGACCTTTCTGACTAAGGGGGTACAGCGAAGAAAGAACGAGGGTAAAAAGACCGACTTAAGGGTAGACCTCGTACCTACGATAAGGTGCATTAGGTTCAATAAGTCGGAGAAAAAGAGGTGATTGGAAGGATGATGTGATAGGTAAAGATTAGAGAGATATAGACACTAATTTATACATAAAAAGGTTTCTGCGGCTGTGGCAGGGGTGGAAGCTTAGTGGGACCTAGGTGGTCCCGACCTGGGGCCGTGGGTCGGAAGACTGAGTCTGACACGTACACTCAGTAAAGGGTCGACTAAAACTGTCAGTACAAATCCTAGAAGATATTACCTTTAAGAACGACCTCTATTTCGATATGGTCTATCAAAAATATGGAGTATTTAGGCCGTAAAGTACTAAAACATCATTCCGTTAGTGGTTAATAGTTTTGGGATAAGATAAAAAATTTTTCAGAACAGTAAGATACTTTTCCTTAAGGACTGTGTACGAGGTTGTGTCCACTTGATCTGTTGTACTAGATATGCTAGGGTAAATATCCTTTTCGGGTCTTACACGTTTAAGTATCTCTCTCTTTCGTCTACTCATCAGTGGGTCCCGATTCTCTCCCCTACCCCTTCCCTCTTTATCCCTCACTGAAGAGTACCCATTCACCAAAGAAAAACCTCACTACTCTTACAAGACGTTAATCATCACTACGGACATGTTGAAACACTTATACGATCTTTAGTGACCTAACGGGTGAAGTTTTCGTATTTCTAATACATGCACTTAATATCGAGCTATTTCAACAATTTTTTCTTCAAACGGTAACTGTTTCCCAATTTCAATTAAATAAAATTGACCTCCTGTTAATGAAATGTTATAACACCACCAAAAACGGTATGTGGTCGTACTTAGTGGGTACCCACATGTACACAGGGTGGCAGTACTTGGTGGGAGGGTGAAGGAAGGGATGTAGGGAGACCTAACAGGGTCTCGTGGTCGAAACCCACGGGACGAAGTACGTAGTTTAAACACGACCAGTGGATAAAGTGTATACCATTATATGTACGAAGTTGCGATAAGAGAGTATAGCAGGGTGAGAGCGGAAGAGGGTGTTTCAGGTTTTCGGATAAGAAATGTAGACACAGAGAAAACGACAGAACGTATATCCCATGATAATGGTAGAAAGTTTAAAGTATATATACGTAAGTCAAGTCAAGTCAAATCAACGAGTCAGCACAGGCTGAGAAAGGTTGGGGCACTTAGTGTCGTGCGGTCCGGAGGGACAGGTAGTGGTTGAAGGTCTGAAGTGGGTTTGAGTACACGTAGTTTAGCCACTACGGTAGGTCGGTAGAGTAAGAGACTGTTGGGGAAGAGGGGGACGGGGGTTAGGGAGGGTCGTAGTCCCAGAAAAGGTTACTCAGTTGAGAAGCGTACTCTACCGGTTCCATAACCTCAAAGTCGAAATCGTAATCAGGAAGGTTACTTGTAGGTCCTGACCAGAGGAAATCCTACCTGACCAACCTAGAGGAACGTCAGGTTTCCTGAGAGTTCTCAGAAGAGGTTGTAGTGTCAAGTTTTCGTAGTTAAGAAGCCACGAGTCGAAAGAAGTGTCAGGTTGAGAGTGTAGCTATGTACTGGTGTCTTTTTTGGTATCGGAACTAATCTACCTGGAAACAACCGTTTCATTGTAGAGACGAAAAATTATACGACGGATCAAACCAGTATTCAAAGGAAGGTTCCTCATTCCCAGAAACTTAAAGTACCGAAGTTAGTGGTAGACGTCACTAAAACCTCGGGTTTTTCTATTTTAGACTGTTACAAAGGTGACAAAGGGGTAGATAAAGGGTACTTTACCACCCTAGCCTACGGTACTAGAATCAAAAGACTGACAACTCGAAATTCGATTGAACAAGTGAGAGGAGAAAGTGAAAGTAGTTCTCCGAAAAATCAAGGAGTAGTGAAAGACGGTACTCCCACCACAGTAGACGTATAGACTTCAATAACTATAAAGAGGGCCGTTAGAACTAAGGTCGAACACGAAGAAAGTCGGACACGAATAGATTGGGTCACAAAGAATACTACATGAGACGTATATTCAATTTATTCGTCCCACTGTTATATGTCGGAACTGTATGAGGAAAAGGATAAACCTTGGTCAGACAACAAGGTACAGGTCAAGATTGACAACGGAGGACTGGACGTATATCCAAAGAGTTCTCCGTCCAGTCCACCAGACCATAAGGGTAGAGAAAGTCTTAAAAGGTGTCAAATAACACTAGGTGTGTCAGTTTCCGAAACCGTATCAGTTCTTTCGTCTTTATCTACAAAAAGACCTTGAGAGAACGAAAAAGGTACTAGGTCACCTACAACCGTTAAACTAGAGACCAAGAAGACTGGAAAAATTTTGGTCGAACTTGTAGAGCTTCAAGTACCAAGTACATAACGACTTCGGACCTAACCTCTTAAAACTCGTAATGAAATGATCGTACACTCTACTCACGTTAACACACCATCAAACTCGTAAGAAACCGTAACGGAAAGAAACCCTAACCTTACTTTTGACTGGAAAAGGTCAGGACACCGGTGACGACTCAAAAGGTTTACACGACCATATAACTCACGTCGTGAAAGTGTCATAGTAGAAAGTCCTAAACTTTATCGAGGTGACCTTAAGGTAGTGGAGGTGATCGAAACAAGTGTCGCTACGAACGATTCCGGGTAAACTGAAGTGTAAGGTCCTACAGACCGAGATCCACTCACTAGTGTGGTAGTACTAATAGACCCAGTACTTCTAGAAAAAACATGTCAAGAGGACACATAAGAACGGTGGAGAAGAATTATTGAAGACGATGACAATCCAGGTCTGGTAAAGACAGGAAATAGCTCGGGTAGAAACGTACTGTACAAGGGAACCATAGCGATTAAAAGAACTTATCTAGAGATCAGAAAGGGTAAGACAACAAAAGGAGATAAAGAAACGTAACTAACGAGTCCTTCCGAAAGAATAGAGAGGAACGATAAGAAACCTTGAGACGTAAGTTTACCCTTATAGAAAGGAAAAGAGGAAACGAAAAACGGAGAGAAGAAAAGTGTCGATAAACATTCCGGAAGGGTCTGTCGGTAAAACGAAAAAACGTAAAGAAAAGGTACCCCTACCAGAACTAGGGACAGAGGACACGTTACAGTGCTTGGAGACAGGTATCAAGTAGTCCGTGAGATAGTCTAGATCAGGGAATATAGATAAAAAAGTGAAGGTGACATATTAGTATTCCCTAAACTAAATCCAGTATGGACTTCCCAGATCACCAAAAGGGATGAAAGAAGTTAAATTCAGACTTCCTCAAGTACTAGACTCGGTGTCAGTCGAGGACCAGAACAAAAACAACTGAGATATCTCGAAGAGGTAGAAACCGACGTTTCTTATCTTAGTCAGACTAAAGCCACAACTGGTAGAACACTACAGGTACACATCTCAGAAGAGAACACAACAACCTTCTCCCACAAACGATACTGGACACACAAGAGAACCGTTTTAAGATAATCAGAAACGGGACGAAGTAAGGTATAAGGTTCCGGTTTAAACGGATAATGAAGTCCACAAAGAACTGAAGGATGAAAACGTAAGGTCAGGGGATATTAATCGAGATTTTCCAGAATATCCAGAAGTATCTTGGTAAGTCGAAGAAGTCGTAATGACCAACCCCGTATCCGAACCTAGTGGTAGTATAACTTACCAAACGGAACCTTTCCTTGTCTCTAGTAAGACAGCAAAAACTCTGACGTAGGTTCATGACGTAAAGTCTAAGAAAACAACTGGTACTACTGATGAGGTAAAGAAGATTCCCTAAGGACGGGTATCATCATCTATATTACCAGTAGGCTCAATTTAAGTGGGTAAAGTCAAGTAAAATCAAGTGACTAAGGATCTTACAGCTGCAAGTGAGAACGGTAGAGGACAAACTGGTGAAGGTTAAACGGAACTAAGTACCTGGACTGTAAGGTCCAAGGATACGTTATAAAGAGAAATGTCGTAGCCTGGAACGAAGATAGTGGTCAATGTAGGTGTTGACGCTTAACAAAAACGAAACCGAGGTAGGGAAGGAAGAAAGACCTCAATAAAGAGGTGACTAGAGGTCATCGTATAACCCGTGGATGTCTGGACCCCTCAAGGAGAAAGTCATAGGATAGTTACACGGAAAAGTATGACAAGTACCCAAAGAGTTCCGTTCTTATGACTTCACCAAACGGTAAGGGAAGAGGTCACCTGGTGTAAGAGAGTCTGGAGAGGTGATACTGGGTGGGTGAACCCACCGGGGTGTCCCGTACCGAATCAAAGTAACTCAATC
>SJYO01029777.1:7622-94656 GCA_006410555.1 Capra ibex | reverse complement strand
TGAGAGAACGAAAAAAGTACTAGGTCGTCTACAACCGTTAAACTAGAGACCAAGGAGACGGAAAAGATTTCGGTCGAACTTGTAGACCTTCAAGTGCCAAGTGCATAACGACTTCGGACCGAACCTCTTAAAACTCGTAATGAAATGATCGTACACTCTACTCACGTTAACACACCATCAAACTCGTAAGAAACCGTAACGGAAAGAAACCCTAACCTTACTTTTGACTGGAAAAGGTCAGGACACCGGTGACGACTCAAAAGGTTTAAACGATTGTATAACTCACGTCGTGAAAGTGTCGTAGTAGAAAGTGCTAAACTTTATCGAGGTGACCTTAAGGTAGTGGAGGTGATCGAAACAAGCGTCACTACGAAAGATTCCGGGTGAACTGAAGTGTAAGGTCCTACAGACCGAGATCCACTCACTAGTGTGGTAGCACTAATAGAACCAGCACTTCTAGAAAAAACATGTCAAGAGGACACATAAGAACGGCGGAGAAGAATTATAGAAGACAAAGACAATCCAGGTCTGGTAAAGACAGGAAATAACTCGGGTAGAAACGTACTTTACAAGGGAACCATAGAGATTAAAAGAACTTATCTAGAGATAAGAAAGGGTAAGACAACAAAAGGAGATAAAGAAACGTAACTAACGAGTCCTTCCGAAAGAATAGAGAGGAACGATAAGAAACCTTGAGACGCAAGTTTACTCTCATAGAAAGGAAAAGAGGAAACGAAAAGCGAAGAGAAGAAAAGTATCGATAAACATTCCGGAAGGGTCTGTCGGTAAAACGAAAAAACGTAAAGAAAAGGTACCCCTACCAGAATTAGGGACAGAGGACATGTTACAGTGCTTGGAGACAGGTATCAAGTAGTCCGTAAGAGAGTCTAGATCAGGGAATGTAGATAAAAAGTGAAGGTGACATATTAGTATTCCCTAAACTAAATCCAGTATGGACTTCCCAGATCACCAAAAGGGATGAAAGAAGTTAAATTCAGACTTAAACCGTTATTCCTCAAGTACTAGACTCGGTGTCAGTCGAGGACCAGAACAAAAACGACTGACATATCTCGAAGAGGTAGAAACCGACGTTTCTTATCTTAGTTAGACTAAAGCCACAACTGGTAGAACACTACAGGTACACATCTCACAAGAGAACACAACAACCTTCTCCCACAAACGATACTGGACACACAAGAGAACCGTTTTGAGATAATCAGAAACGGGACGAAGTAAGGTACAAGGTTCCGGTTTAAACGGACAATGAGGTCCACAAAGAACTGAAGGATGAAAACGTAAGGTCAGGGGACATTACTTTTCCTGTAGAGAAAACCCACAATCAAGATTTTCCAGAACATCCAGAAGTATCTTGGTAAGTCGAAGAAGGCGTAATGACCAACCCCGTATCCGAACCTAGTGGTACTATAACTTACCAAACGGAACCTTTGCTTGTCTCTAGTAAGACAGTAAAAACTCTAACGTAGGTTCATGACGTAAAGCCTGAGAAAACAACTGGTACTACCGATGAGGTAACGAAGATTCCCTAAGGACGGGTGTCATCCTCTATATTACCAGTAGACTCAATTTAAGTGGGTAAAGTCAAGTAAAATCAAGTGACTAAGGATCTTACAACTACAAGTGAGAACGGTAGAGGACAAACTGGTGAAGGCTAAAAGGAACTAAGTACCTGGACTGTAAGGTCCAAGGATACGTTATAACGAGAAATATCGTAACCTGGAACGAAGATAGTGGTCAATGTAGGTGTTGACCCATAACAAAAACGAAACCGAGGTAGGGAAGGAAGAAAGACCTCAATAAAGAGGTGACTAGAGGTCATCGTATAACCCGTGGATGTCTGGACCCCTCAAGGAGAAAGTCATAGGATAGTTACACGGAAAAGTATGACAAGTACCCAAAGAGTTCCGTTCTTATGACTTCACCAAACGGTAAGGGAAGAGGTCACCTGGTGTAAGAGAGTCTGGAGAGGTGATACTGGGTGGGTGAACCCACCGGGGTGTCCCGTACCGAATCAAAGTAACTCAATCCGTTCCGACACCAGACACACTAGTCTATCCGATCAAAAGACACTAATACCAAAGTCACACAGACGGGAAACTACGGGAGAGCGTTATGGATGACAGAATGAACCCAAAGAGAATGGAACCTGTAACCCATAGAGAAGTACCGACGAGGTCGTTTCGTGTCGACGACGAGGAATGGAACTTGCTCCAGTGGGGAGAACTGGAACTTGTATCTCATCGAGGAGAGTCTGGAGGACGTGGACACATCGACGACGAGGAACCTGTACCTCAACAAGGAGTGTATATATATACGTAATTACATGATATAACCACAAAAAGAAAAACCGAATGAAGTAAGATATATTAGTCGAGGTCAAAGTAGGTGGAGCAATCTTGACTGAGTTTACGTAATAAAAAATATCGACTCATTATAAGGTAACACACATACATGGTGTTGAAGGAATAGATAAACAGACGGTTACCTGTAGATCCAACGAAGGTACAGGACCGATAACATTTGTCACGACGCTACTTGTAACCACATGTACACAGAGAAAGTCAAGACCAAAGGAACCATACACACGGGTCGTCACCCTAACGACCCAGTATTCCGTCAAGATAAAGGTCAAATTCCTTAGAGGTGTGACAAGAGGTATCACCGACATGATCGCACGTAAGGGTGGTTGTCACATTCTCCCGAGGGAAAAGAGGTGTGGGAGACGTCGTAAATAACACACATCTGAAAGACATCCGTCGGTAACACTGGCCGCTCTCTACCGGGGAGAGACACCAAAACTAAACGCACAGAAGCGATTACTCACTACAACTCGTAGGAAAGGACACGAACAAGTGGTAGTCAGAAGTGCTGTGGTAATCGCGCCATCCACTCTGGGAAGGAACCTCTCCACTCTTTTGACTTTGACTCACTTCGACGAATCAAAGGAAGACGGAACGGGAAGTGTTTAAAGCACAAAGGAGAGGAAAGAGAGAAAGGAGAAGTGAAAGGAGACTTTGATAATCATGATTGTGTTTCGACTAGGAGAAGTGAAAGACCTATGTACCTTCCCGGTTGGGAAGAATCGAGAAATATGAATTCTACTCGGTACACTGATGAAGACTCGTTACTCGGACTCGTCTTCATGTATACCGTAGCCCGATCTCTTTCGTAAAAGTAACGCCCACGTTATAAGAGGTAGTGGGGTAGGGAGACAGTTTATAGGCACGAGGGATATGTCGGGTGTGAACTACTCGTGTCCTGTCTGACTAAAGTCCTGGTTGAGATAATACGTGAGAACAAGTGACTTGTCGGACGGGTAGGTCTTCCCCGTTGGGATAAGTCTTTATTCCTCAGGTGGTAGAACAAATTTATTTGGTAATATCACTAATAATTTTGTATGTGTGTGTGTGTGTGTGTGTGTGTGTGTGTGTACAACAAAGAGACAACTTCGAAGTACAACTATTTTATCAGTATTCTGTTTTCGACGGACCTATCGAATCGAAAACGGGATTTCTCTCCGTACCTAAAATATATTGACTCTTAATTTGAAATAGTCACAATTAGGATTTTGGAAACCTCCAACAGACAAGTGGGGAAAAGTGGATTATTTTACATCTTCGAGGATACTTCTTATCGTTTGGATTGAAGACGGGAGATTCGGGGGGTGGGTTGGGACGATCTAGTCTTAAAGACGCGGGTATGAAAGGTCTCGAAAAAGGACAAGAGATGTGTATCACGAGGGGACCACTCGAAGATGTCTGGTAATTAGTACTGGGACATTAGTAGAGACTTTCTCGTGAATTCAAGTCAGGGACTAGTTATAAGGAGGGGTAAGGAGGGGGGCTGACGGGAGGAGGATGAGGGAAGAGGACGTAGTGACTTTATTTGTTCAATCCGATAGGGGTCTGTTGGGTGTGAGGTCCACCGAAACGAACGGTCTAGGGGTGGACGTGGTGACGTCTGGGTGAGTGGATCCTTAACGGCTTTCTAGTGTCAGATCTTTCTAGAAAACGTTTAATCTTGTGGAAACCTCGACCTTCTACAGTGGGTCCCCATCTTAATTCTTATACCCCTTACTTTAGATGTACGAACGGACGGGAAATGTCGTCTCGACGTTCCTTTGTAAGTCAAAGGGTGTCAGTGTGGAGATCCCCGTTCCGTAAGTGATTCGAGCGTTCTGTAGAAGAAGTTGGAAACCCGTAAAGACTAAGAAGTCTATCAAGAAGTAACGGAACACGAACACATACGGTAGGTCCCGGGACTTACATGGCGATGTCTCAGTTCGTCTATCTAGACAAGAAGAAAGAGTGTTGTCAAGCAATTCTTAAACTCTTTTCTACGTCCGAGAAGAGGTAGACCGGTGTCATCGGGGGGAGGAAACTTAAATTCGGAAGAGTAAATACGTAGCCCGAAGGGTCCACCGTGATGATCATTTCTTGGAAGGACGGTTACGTCTTCAACATTCTCTGTACCCAAGTTAGAGACCCATCCCTTTCCGAAGACCTCCTCCCGTACCGTTGGGCGAGGTCATAAGGACGTACCTCTTAGGGTACCTGTCTCCTCGGACCGTCCGGTATCAGGTATCCCAGAGTTTCTCAGACTGTACTGACTTTACTGAGTCGTGCGTGTAAATGTGTATTCTTTTTATTGGGGCTCTCTTTCTTTCATGAATTGGTTCTAGTGTACCGAGGGTTAGGTCACTAGAAACATAAATACATAGACAAATAAATTATTTGTAAAAATTTCGTGTAAAATTTATTTTGTCCTGAAAGTTAAACTCATACTCAGTTCGGGGCGGTATCTCCTCGTTTTTAAAATCATTCTATACACCTGTCAACTTTGACGACATCAATCTTACTCCACCGTCTTTAATATAAATAATTTACAGAAGATTTACAGTCCGTAACAGTCCATGGAGAGTATATAATAAAGTAGATTAAAAAGTTGATGTGAGGTTCCGACCGCTATAACGGGTTAGAACGACTAAATTTTTGAAATTGTGACAAGATCAATAGATAACGACGTCTTGTCTGGTAGGTTATTACCACCGCATTTCGGTAAAATAAGACGAGTACCTAAGACACCCGGTCCTTAATCCTGTCCCATGTCTTCTCTATCGAACAGAGGTCTTTTCGACCTTACTCAACTCCAACCAAGTCGACCCTGATAGTTTGTGGATGTACGCCGGAACCCGAAGACTACCGTCGACACAAAATGACTGGATTGCAACCTTAGTACGTTGCAGTGAAGATAACCACAGATTTGCCGTTCTTACCTAATTAAATCTTTAAGCTGAAGTCAAACATTGCCCGTTTACCGTTTTAGTGGACGCCTTCTTCCATATCCTTACCTTCTGTCGTGATACGGTATACTTTTTCACTTTTACAATCAACGAGTCAGAAACACTGGAGTACCTGACATCGAGCGGTCCAAGGAGACAGGTTCCTTAAGAGGTCCGTTCTTGTGACCTCATTCATCGGTAAGGGAAGAGGTCCCCTAGAAGGGTTGGGTCCCTGACTTGGGTCCAGAGGGTGTGACGTCCGTCTAACAAATGGTCGACTCGGTATAGACATACCAAATCCGACATGTTGAACGTCAACCATCTTCGTCCCACACTAGGCCCGGTTAGGTTAAGACTGTCCAAAACGATACTCTGAAGTCTTTTAACCATCTAACGACACAACAATTTCTACAGAGGTACCTCGTCTACAGTAAACCTTACCTGAAGTTTCCTTTCCTCTCTAAACTCACATCTCTGTTATACGTAAGACCTAAACCTCATTTCGTACTGATTTCTGTCTCCGTCGATAGTACATGAAGGAACTGACAGAGACCCGATAAAGATAGGGGTTTCTCCTCTGTACCTATTAATAGGAGGGGGTAGTCACTGGTTCTTGTGATCCGCGACGTTTCAAGAACGTTCATTCTCGACCGAAACAAACAGTCCACCGTTCGAGGGGTGTACCGACGACAGGTAATGTGCCCGTTGACTCGTAATGTCTCAGGTCGATGTCTGTCTCCTATCCAGATTCACCTTCTTTTCTTTCTTTTATCGACCTAAAACCTCCGAGTCCCGTTCGACTTTAGGATGTACTACTCCCTCTAAAACTACTGTTGATGTCGGGGAACGGGTCACCGTCATTGAAGGACTCGGAGATTCATTGGTTTTAATCGAGTTTTCGTAAACCGTCCTCTTGGAATCTTTTAAAATACTCGATTACCACAAGAGTATGAGTCCTTCATTCTGTTCTAGAGAAAAGTTTGGATTTAATATCTCCTTCTCTGAAAGTTCTTCTAAGATACTTGTAGTTTTAATATTATTAAAGGTCACAGACGAAGATCGTTAGGGATTGGATGAGGTCTGTAAGGACATCGATCGTTTGGTCGCAGACTCAGGTAATCTGGTTTGTGCATAGAGTAGTAAGGAAATGACTGATAATTGGAGCACTCTTACCCTCAAAATATACCTCCCAGAGAACCAAGACATAGGAATCGTAGGTCCTTTTACGGACTTATATCAGTGCGTTACAAACTCAGTTAGTCAGGGGTCCCTCCCCTTTCCCCGGACTGGTCAAACACCGATGTTGGAAGGAAAAACCAGAACTCCCCTATGTACACTGGGACAGTGTAACAGTCATCAGTTCTAACCAAAAGAATAGTGGGTGTGTGGGTAAGAGTTAAAACCGTAGTCCGTCTAAATCCTACGTTGGGGTCTAGAAGATTAACCACAGACAGACCCAAGAACCGGGTAGGGACTTGAAAAACCTCGAAAGTGAAAGAGTGTGTGTAAAAGTAGTGGTCCAGTCACACTTCTAGTTGAGTAGTGTGTGTAAAAGTAGTGGTCCAGTCACACTTCTAGTTGAGTACTTCCACAAAACGTCCACTGTTATTCCGACCACCGAGTCGGTAGATGAGGTCGGTTGGGGTCCAATGAAGGACGGTTCGAATCTACTACTTTTCCTCTTTCTTCTCTTCTTCGTTTTCCCCTCTTTTTCCCTTGTTTCTCCTTCTGGTCCTTCTTCCACTTATCTTTCTCCGGTCCCGTATCCTTTGTCTTTGTGTGTGTGTTCTTTCTTTACTCTCTTCTTCTGTCTTGCCCCTCTCCTCATCCTTCTACTCTCCACACCTCCCTCGTCCCTTTCCTTTTTCCTTCTTTTCTGCCCTCTGTCCCTTCTACTCACCTTCTTCGTCTCCCTCTATTCGTCCGACCGTCCGACTTTCTTTTCTTTTTCCCCGTTTCTCTTTTGGCCTCCCTTTCCCTCCAACCTTTTCTAACTCCTCTCTCCCTTTGTTACCCGGTTTCTCTCCCCCGTCTTCCTGACCTCTTCGGAGGACCCCAAGGGTGTGACTGACGTCCCGAGTCCCCAGTGAGCGACCTTGGTCTTGGGTCCGACGCGGGGCGGCACGTCCTCGTGACGGGGAGAGAGACTGGTACGGACAGTGGCAGTTGGGACGACGACTCCTCGAGATCGGTCGGGTCTCCGTCTCGGTCCTGGGGGTCTCTCCGACCCCGAGTGGAGGGTCTTGATTAGGAAGTAAAGTACGAGGGGTCGGGGAGACTAACCGAGACTGTTAATCGTGTCGGAACCGAAGGACAACTCCCGTACTACACCCGAGGTCGTCTGTGGTAATCGGGACTGAACTACCCCTAAATACGTCTGACAATGGTACTGAGTCTGAAATCATTACTCCAGAGAGCAGGTCCCGGAGTCACGAGACGACGACCGTAGGGCGGGGGACGGAAGGGTGTCACTGTAGGAAAAGGTAGAAAGGAGACTCTAAAAGGATCGAAGGGAGGGTCCAAAGGTCGGTCTCAAAAAGTCGGTCCAAAGTCCCCACCTCTTTCTCTCACCAAAGACCTTGAGGACGAACCGTTTCTTAGTCTTGGAGTTTCCCGATGGGTCGATCGGGTTGTCCGTCACTCTTTTGTGTGTCACATTTCTCAACCAAATAAAAAAAAAGATCTCTCTGCCCTCTGAAAAAGCAAAACATTTAATAACTAAATAAAACCAAACACGGACCAGAACCAGTGACACACGTCCGAAGTAGACCGACACCACACCCCCGAAGAGTGACGTCACCACAGAGAACAAAAACCTCGCGTCCGAGATGCGGAGTCCGGAGTCGTCAACGTCGTGAGTCGACGTCTCACGTCCGAGTCATGAGCCACACACCTGAACCAACGAGGCACCGCACATTTTAGAAGGGCCTGGTCCTTGCCCTGGGCACAGGGGACGTAATCGTCCGTCTAGGTGACACGGTGGTCCTTCAGGTCTTCATTTCTTGGGTGATGACTTTCGGGTCCAGCACCTTTTACGAAGACGGGGAAATGAGACGAACTACGTCAGACCTTACCGGAACGGGTACTCTGTCTGTTCAGATAGAATCACGCGTCTGTCCCTTTGATTCCTGCCCCTCTTCTGGACGGACTCTAGAGTGTTCCTCATCACGAATCTGGAACTTGAACATTGAAGACTGAAAGAAGTGACACGAAAGTCGAATAATTAAGTCAGATAAGGTCGTTTATGGGCTTAGTTCCTAGTTCCTGGTCGAAACGAGACTTCGGAAGGTTCTGTTAATCCCGACCGAACCATAATGGAGGGAAACATAGAGGACTTGGGACTTATACGTCTGGTTGTGCTACCCGAAGTCACGACGTCAATGTTGCAACACAGAGTCCCTCGATCTTAGAAGTCCCACCTCAGGACCAGAATAAGTGAACACATCGGGACAGTGACTGGGGTCCGGACCGTGTTTCATCTACGACGCATTTACGAGGTACTTCCTTACTTACTTGTTCGAGGTCAGAAGCCAGTGGTCGTCACGAAGTCTTTCACGACATCTAAGTCCTCTAGTCGGGGACAGGTTTAACAGGGGACCTACCTCAAGGAGTGGGAAGACACCCTTCGGTAGTGGGAAAGAGAATAGGGGAACGAAGAATTAAAACGGTTTGAGGGACCGTTACACGTGGTGGAAGGAGAACTCTCTGGCTAATCACGACTAAATCTGCAAATACCTCTAAATAAACTTGAACTTTCCTCTTTGTTATTCGGAAACTGGGGGGTTTTCGACTGTACTGGTAGAAGTCACTTAGTGACCCCCGAAAGGATCCGTTTGACTTAATTTATTGTCGAAAATGTCTTTGTTTCGACACAATAATTTAGGGTCTCCCCTTTTTTTCCTCCCTTTCCTTCTTTGATCTTCCTTCAAATTTTGTGGACCGTTAGACTAAACATACGAGAGTCTCGATGGACTACGGAGAAATAAGGTTCTACCCCTCTACTGAGGTCCCCTCTACTGGGGTGAGGGGTCTGTTTCTGAGAGCCACCCGACACTTACCCGTTCTATGTTCGTCCGTCGATATAGGTGGTCCATCCGATATTTAGGTTGGAAATAATGGAAAATAATACAACAAAGTTGTCTGAGAATTTCTGTCGTGGTGTCAGTCAACTATCGACGTCATTTAGAGAAAGTAAAAGAGGGGTATAATGAAAAACGGAGGACCTAAAAAAAGAAGAGAGAGAGAGAGAGAGAGAGAGAGAGAGAGAGAGAGAGAGAGGTACTCAGTTTAAAATAGCCAGAAGAGATCTCCTACCATCATCTTATCTTTGTAACAAATACTAACCCTTTGTTTTGGGTTGTTGAGGGTTTGGGGTTTTGACACTCGTTCGTTACTTACACACACACATTGGATATATACATATGTAAAATAAACGCCTATTTCGTCTTTCGGCTTCTTTTCGTATTTTACCGTTTTACTCCCGCCCCCCTAACCGTCCTTGCTTGAATTTTCGTTAAATGACTGTTCTACAGTTTCGGATTTAACCTTACTTTTATTTGATTCCCAGTGTTAAAGATTTTCGGGATGAATTTCTTGTCTTAAGACAGTGACCGATTTTCCATCAAGGTTCTTATAACACTCCATGACTTCACACCGTCTCTCCATCTCCCTTGTCCTTTACTTGTCCTCAATCCCTTTTCACTTAAGACCTTAGTAAGACAGACTCGAGATTTCATTCCGAGTCTTTGTAAAGGTACCGTAAACTTCTTTGTAGAAGTTGCTTACAAAAGAAAGAAAATAACTAATTGATAATCACGGAGAATCCTTTTAACTGATGCTCCACGGGTAAAGGAATGATGAATAGAGACACTGAGTGAATGTACGTTTGTCGTCCACAACTGTCTACTGTTAACGGAAAAAAAAACTTCTAGGGAATTCAATGGGAGGTGAATAAAAAAAAAATTGAAGAATACAACATAACCTCAAATCGGTTAATTGTTTGTTACAACACTATCAAGGACCACTTATCGCTTTCCTGAGTCGGTATGTATATGTGTACAGGTAAGAAGGGGTGTGAGGGGAGGGTAGGTCCGACGGTGCATTGGGACTCATCTCAAGGTACACATTGTGTCTGCCTGGAACAACCAATAGGTAAAAATTATTACGTCGCACGTGTACGGTTAGGGTTTGAGGGATTGACAGGAAAGGAGACGTAGAAAGGGATGGAGGTCATTGGTAGTTAAGTAAGAGATTCCGACGCTCAGACAAAGACGACACATTCAAATAGACATAGTAAACAAAAATATAAAGTGTATATTTCCTGCAGTTTGTTATGAAGACGAGACACACTGAATGAAGTGAGTCGGACTGTAAGAGATCTAAGTAGGTACAACGACGTTCACCGTATTAAAGTAGGAGAAGCCCTGACTCACTATGAGGTAGTATACATACACAGAGTGGGAGAAGTAGGTAAGGAGACAACTACCTACGAATCCACCGAAGATATAGAACCGATGACATTCGTCCCGATGTTGCTCGTGACCGCAGGTGCAAGGAAAGGCATCGCACAGGAAGAGGTGTACACACGGGGCGTCTCCCTAAAGTCACAAGGCAGTGTGTCTGAGAAACACTGGAGTACCTGACATCGGACGGTCCGAGGAAACAAGTAGCCACCAGGTCCGTTCTTATGACCTCACCCAACGGTTAAAAAGGAGGTCCTTTAGAAGAATTGTATCCCTAATTTGAGTGTAAAAGACATAGAGGACGTAACGTCTGCTTGGGAAATGGTGACTCGGTGACCCCTTCGGATGTCATCGAGTTAAACATGAAAAATTCCTTGAAAGTATCACAAGAGGGATCACCGACATAGTTATATGTAAGGGTGGTTGTCACATCCTGGGAGATGAATAAGAATTTCTCAGTCGACAAAGTAGAGTAAGAACTTTGACGGAGCTGTTGAGAGGGACTAGGAAGAGACTCGAGGAACGGGAGGCAAAGGTGGTAGGGTACTTATGAAAAAAGTGGAAATATGACGGGAATAAAATCTAGATTAACAATCGAGGAACTCATGCTCTCAGTACAAGTGGGAACTCAATCCAACGGAACAAGTGTCGAACTGAGAAAGTGAATGACGGACACACTAAATCCAGTTCAATGTTAGGGGTCTCTTGAGACAAAGAAGTAGACAATTTACCCATTTTTATGATGGTAGATATAGTATCCCAAAATTGTTCTTATTTTACTCTACTGTCTACTTTTCACGACCAAGACGATACGGTGAAAGATCGATCCTCCGTTACCCGAGAAAGAGGATTTCCATGGGCGTGAGGTGGGCCCAGGAAGGATTGGGAGCACGTCTCCGGTCTTCACGGTCCCCCAAATGACAGGAGGTGGACGAAGGGGGTAGTAGCTATGTTATCGGGAATCGGTCACTGTCTACCCTCCACCCCTTAGGTACGGGGTCGAACCCTACTAGAACCCGTATACGATCTGACAACCCGAAGGGAACATCGAGTCAACCTTTTTTCAGACGGACATTACGCCCTCTGGACTCAAGCTAGGGACCCAGTCCTTCTAGGGGACCTCTTCTTTAATGACCGAGGGGTGACCGAGGGGTGTGGTCATAAGAACGGACCCTTTAGGGTGCCTACCTCCTCCTTGGACCTTCCGATAGTGTTTCTCAGTCTGTGCTGACTTGTTGAAGTGAAGGTGAAAGTATATTTCACTATACGTACTTCCGTGTATCATCCTCAAGATATCCCACTAGTAGAAGCAAGTCTTCCATTACAGAAAGATGAGGGTCCTGATTTCACGCAATTGAGTCTATTTCGTACTGTGCCTTTACCTTACAAATAGAGGACGTTCCATGCACAATGACAATTCAGTGAACTCAGCACAGGCTGAGACACACTGGGGTATGTGCCGTCGGGTGGTCCGAGGGGGTAGGGACCCTAAGAGGTCCGTTCTTGTGACCTCACCCAACGGTAAAGGAAGAGGTTACGTGCTTTCACTTTTCACTTTCACTTCAATGAGTCAGCACAGGCTGAGAAGTGCTGGGGTTCCTGACGTCGGATGGTCCGAGGAGGCGGGTACCCTAAAACGTCCGTTCTCATGACCTCACCCCAGTCCAGGATAGTAATGATTCGTAGACGAAAGGTGACCATAAGGAATACGGAGTCATAAAACAAGTCCGTTTCGGTGGGGTAGTCTAGTCACGGATCTTGAACGTATAAGTGGTCTATCCTTTGAAAGGGAACAAAGATTACTCCTTTGGTTAAGAAGTTCGGAACAATCTTAACGGTTTGTCTCAAAGGACGACCCGACAAAGTAAATGAACCGTAGAGGATGACTCTCTGTGGCCATGGTAAGTGTCTTGCCCCTGGTCTCTTCTATCTGTTGACTTACTCTTTATGGTTGACTTTAAACAGTTGTGGAAGGCCTCATGTCCTTGTTTGACGGAAAATTGTTTTGCTTAAAATCCTCAATCTGTTGAGTAACGTAAATATGTGAAACTTTTACAGTCTCAATTTGTTACTTTAAAATAATTATCTGTAATAGATTAGGATGCCATCGATTCAAAGTTGACTAATTATCGTCGACGGCCCCCGTCACTCCTTTCTTAATAAGGTTCCGACGAAGGATCGAGTCACTCTTTCACGAGAAAGGTAATCACTACGGACGGTGCTCGTTCCTCCACTTGTCACAACCTAGTTGAACGGCACGAGAAAGATTAGGAGTAGATCGAGTTGCACGATTAAAATGTCTACCCTTTTGATTCAGGATGATCAGACGACTACAAAATTTTAAGGGATACAACCCTTTTCTTCCCAAATCTGATACAAGTAAAAATTTACGATGAAATCATGTACTTTTAAATGACGTTATAGTTTCTGACTTATATTTATTCTTACTAAACACATAATACCCGTTCGTAAACCTACGTCGATTTATCTAAAATACTCGAGAACTTATTACAGACTAAAGAACTTATCAAATTTGGTAGAAAAAGGACGGGAGTAACCATTGAAACAAAAGATAGAAATAACTGATCTTTTAGATAATTTTTACCAGACCATAAATAAAAATTTATAAATGACTAAGGTTTTATAATTCTACATATTTATTTAATCTGAAATGATCCTTAAATCCTTATTTGTATTGTTCGTATATAATATAGGTACCTGTAAGAGGGTTCTCAAAATTGAATTTCTCTACAAAAGGTCAATCAAGAACCTAAGTACCTAAAAAGAACATTAAAAACGATAACGGGATTGTTAATACGATTAATATCCTGAAAATTCCGTGAAAGGGAATATAACAGAGTAAACTTGAAGTGTAATCGAGACATTTTCTCCGGGGTTTTTTAGTAAAATAAGGGTAAATAAATCGTCTTCTCCTTACTTGAAGTCTCTCTTAACCAACTTTTATGGTTAATTTATTAAAATGGAGAGAAGAGAGAGGACCCTTCTTTTAGTCTCTAACTTTTCTTTGAATACAGTGACTAAACCAGGGTTTAAAGTCGGAGGATGTAGAGGGGGTAGTTGAGATTATAGGGACCTATTTTTTGTCCACATTCAGTTCAGTGGATGACAATTTGCGATCAACTTCAGTGTCCTGAGATCCCATTCTCTTACTTTCTTCAATGAAGGTAATTGAAGTCTCCTCTTAAGTACCCAATCTTCCTGACTTAAACTAGGAGTTTTAATCTATTTTACTTTTCTTTTTCTTCCTTTACCTTCTTTGAGTCTCTTCGACGTCTTATCATCATAGCTGAGGAATAGAACTTTAATTGTCCCTTCTATGATGTGTCTGAGGAACCTTAATTTGTTTACTTTCTGATAAAGGTTACTGAATGCAAAGAACCAACAGCAAAGGTTTCGACTGTACGTCGGTGACAGTCCAGACGACATCTGTTACTCGGATAAGTTTGTATACGTACCGCAAATCACTGTTTGTTTGGACAAAGACTAAAATCAGAAACGGTAAAAGACGTATACACTAAAGTTCGTATACTAAAGTGAGGAACAGAAAAGGAAAAAAGGGAACGGAAAACAAATTAGACGGACTTTCCTTATTACTATGGGTAGAGGACCGTAATCACACTCCTAGCGATGACTTTGTCTCTCTCGTGGACCGTCTATCGTACACAAGTCACGTAAGTAAAAGGTAAAACAAAGAGTGACAGTCCTCATAGATAGACGAAGTTCTCCTTTCTTTTATAAACTAAAAGGGATTCATATTGGTTTGGACACCTACTCTCATAGTCACGACTTTAACTTGAAACACACAGATACACTGTGTCTCATCTTGTAAAGTAGTTAAAGATCGTGACAAGTCGGTCCCTAAACCCCATCTAGATGTCCTTTCGTACCCTCTCTGTTTTAATTTAGTCGGACCACTTAGTAAGTCCCTATCACTACGAAAAGGTAATTTTTTTTTAATGAAACTTAGGGTCATCAAAGGTTGAACTAGTTGGTCAGTAGTAAGAAACCTTTACAATGATTTATGAATAAATTACTCATACTCCGTTCACTATGTTACATTGTACTTATTCTTGTCTATTACGTACAACAGTATCCAGTGAAAATTATTCTGTTTTGAATAAAGTACACTTCAGACATCCCACTCTACCCTTTTTGACATTAAAATACTTCCCCTTTTTTTTTGTCAATCTGTGTACGTAGAAACGGAAGTAGGTATGAAAATTTACATACACACGTAAATAAAAAAAGTCCATGTTCACCGATTAGATGGATGGTATGGTTTTATAAAAGAGTTATTTCTAGGAACACCTATCTAATCTACGATAATTTGTGTGGTGAATTACAGTATGTACGTTTACAAATATTTCAAGTCTCTTCATTAAAGATGAATAGCAGTGGATGGGGTGTTAGAAAATCTACGATATAATTTTTCCGAATGATTTATTTTGTAAAATCCCGAAGGGAATATCGAGTCTACCATTTCTTAGAGGGACGTCACGTCCTCGGGGTCCAAGTCAGAGACCAAACCCTTCTAGGGGACCTCCTTCTTTACCGTTGGACGAGGTCATAAGAACGGACCTCTTAGGGTACCTGTCCCCTCGGACCACCCGATGTCAGGAACCCAACGTCTCTCAACCTGTGCTGATTCGTTGTTTTTTGTGTACGTACGTGCACTTGTAAATAAAGTCGGTGGTTCGATACTAGTATATCTAACTGGTGGTGATATTTGTGACAACAAACCTATGTTTGTAAGTTAATCTATAGTCTCATATTAAAGAGAAATCTCTTCATCGTAGAACCAGACAAAAATAAGTAATTGTGAGGTGAACTTCTCCGAATAACCCATAGTAGTCCCGGAAGTCGAGTCAAGTCACCGAGTCAACACAGACCGAGAAACACTGGGGTACCCTGACGTCGTGTGGTCCGGAGAGACAGGTAGTGGTTGTGGGCCTCAAATAAGTTTGAGTACAGGTAACTTAGCCACTAGGTTGGTAGAGTAGGACAGCAGGGGAAGAGGAGGGTGGAAGTCAGAAAGGGTCGTAGTCCCAGAAAAGTTTACTCAGCCAAAAAGTGTAGTCCACCGGTTTCACAACCTCAACGTCGAAGTCGTAGTCAGGAAGGTTATTTATAAGTCCTGACTAAAGGAAATCCCACCTGACCAACCTAGAGGAACGTCAGGTTCCCTGAGAGTTCTCAGAAGAGGTTGTGGTGTCAAGTTTTCGTACTTAAGAAGTCACGAGTCGAAAGAAATACCAGGTTGAGAATATAGGTAGGTACTGATGACCTTTTTGGTATCGAAACTAATCTACCTGGAAACAACCGTTTCATTACGGAGACGAAAAATTATACGACAGATCCAACCAGTATTGAAAAGAAGGTTCCTCGTTTGTAGAAAATTAAAGTACCGACGTCAGTGGTAGACGTCACTAAAACCTCAGGGGGGTTTTATTTCAGACAGTGACAAAGGTAACAAATGGGTAGATAAACGGTACTTCACCACCCTGGTCTACGGTACTAGAATCAAAAGACTTACAACTCAAAATTCGGTTGAAAAAGTGAGAAGAGAAAGTGAAAGTAGTTCTTCGAGAAATCAAGAAGAAGTGAAAGACGGTATTCCGGAATTATCTTCACTTTTTTTTATTCTTATCTAGTAAAAAGAGACCCTCCTAACACCTTCTATTTTCAGGGGTCTCTTTCAGTTCACCTACCCTCCGACTCTATCACAACTAGTAGACTGTATCTTCTCTCTACTTATCCTCCTCTCCTGAATCGGGGTACCTATCTTAATCTCGTACGCGTGTCCACCGGCGGTTCGAAGAAAGTAAGTAATTTTTTTTATAATACTCTTTCATATACATTTTTTATATATACGAACATATTCTTGTAGACATACATTGTTATTATTTACCCTTTTCGTCTCAGGAGCGGGATATGTCAGATACTGGATTACTAGAGGATCTGGTCGTCATAGTTATAGTGGACCCTTACGAGTTTCGGGTGGGCTCTGGTGACTTAGTCCTTGTATCTCTCCGGGAGATTAGACTCAAAATTATTCGAGAAGACCTCTAAAACTCTTGGTGACCAGATTACCTTTCACAACACATTGAAATCGGGGAGTTTCGACAGGACAATGTCCTTCACACTTGTTCTACGCTAACACTTCACCGGTCCTTCAATAGTCATACAAAAAGAACTAGGGGACGAACAGAGAAACGGATGTGTCCGACGAGCCATGAAGACACTACAGTAGACCATGTGCCCCAGGGCTCCAACGACGAGTAGTCTTAGTGGTTTCTCGACAAATAAGTAAGTGCGGAAGGAAATAAGTGCACTGTTTATAAACACCCCGCAAGTGTAGTCCGTGGCACGGTCCGTACAGCTACGTCACCGGTTTTGTGTTCGTAATAGGAACGAGGAGACCTCAAGTCTCAGTTTTGCTTTGAAGTTTGATATTTATTAGTATTGTTGTTTTCTTGGTGTTTAGAATGTTTTCTTCTATTTTACAACCTTGTCTTGGTTAGATACACAACTCACACCGTCCCCCGTTGAATTAACCTCTCAGTCATTCTGAGAGAGGCTTCTTCGCAATAAATTTGATTCGATTTCCTATTTCTCCGTAATTCTCTCGCTACTCGGACACGTCTCTAGACGTCTCTCCGTTTTGGAGTCTCACAAGTTCCTTGACTTTTCCCGTTTACGTCTCTTGTTCCCTCCTCCACAGTGGAACTCTGGCTTTAACATGTCCAACCATTCTCCGGTCCCGTACGTCGAACCCGCCTGTGGTACTCGTCTTTCTTCTAAAGCAAATTCAAATTTCGATAATGGTACCAACGTGCCTTTGCCAACGTCCTTTTTGCCTAATCTAATCTCGTTATCTGCGTCCTTCTGGTGACACCCCCTCCGACGGAGAGTTCACGGGTTCACTATCTATTTGTCGGATATACACTTCCCCTGGTTGTCTATTACGTTACCGAATTTTGCGTCCTAAGGACGTAGACCCCGTCCAATAGCGAGGGTCCTTACCGCAGGTTCGACAAACCTGAGTCTCCGTAGGGGGTGAGGGAGACCTGGGGTTTGGAACTGTTGACTTACCTATCTTCCCAAAAATGGGGGTTCCATGGAGAATGTTGACTGGAACGAGTCTTCAGGGAAAAGGGACCATGGTGGTCAAGTGAGAATGGAAAACGAAAGAAAAGGGATTTTCACAACGGGAGAGTGACAAGAAAAATTTCATGTTTAAAGGACCCCTTAATTTCGAGACTTGATAGACACTATTACGACTCGTGTAGTCAAGGCAGAACTGTCTCCGTCCAATGTTCCAAGGAACCAATGTTTCGATTTGCGAGACTGTACTGGAACCAAAGGAAGACTGGGTCCAGTCCTGTCCCTACACTACACTAACTGTGAAGAATCGGGTGTGAACCGGAGACCACTGACCTCCGACTGTGGGAGTGGTCGGGAGGGGGGTCCCACGGGTCAGTAGAGAGGGACACCTCGACTGTCGTACAACCGTAGCGACTGTTTACTGAGTAAAGGTCGGTGTATTTTACCGAAGTTAGAAGAGAAGAAACTTCAAAGTGTCTAGTGGAGGAGGTGGGGGCCCAAAAGACTCTTGAAGTGAGTGCGTCACGTAACAATTTTCGGTGTGAATAATACGGTCGCACCGTGTTAAACTCGAGTCGAAATTAGTGTCTGTACCTAGATGACGTCACGAACCTGCCTACGAGGACACCCGGGCACTGAGGGTGTGACCTCCGACACCCTGAAGGAAAGGAGGGGTGTCGTGCCGGGGAGGGGTCTCCCAACTCCCCACGGACTGGAAGGAAGAAATCGGAATTAAAATTTAGTGGGTTCAACCTTTAGTTCCATGGTTGAGTCTCAGAAAGGGGTAGAAAAAAGGGGAACCGGTTGGTCAGTGGTTCAAAAGAAGAAAGGAATGGAAACCGTAAAGAGGTTACGGGTGACGGGACGGATACCCAGTGTGACAGTCGTGGAAAAAAAAATCTCATAATGTTTTAGGAGATCCAGGTAGAGAGACGGAGGACAAGACGGGGAAGGTTTTGTCAGGAGGTCCGTTAACAAGATGTTGCATCTAGTCAAGTAGACTAAGTAGCAAGATTTGAGAAACTGTCGAAGAGTAACTGGACTCGTCTTTCAGAAGTCGGATCTTCAGTCACAAGAGAGATTGACCGAGAGGACGGAGAGACGGAGTCCGGTGGAAGGGGACTTAGGACAAGACGGAGACTCCTTGGTCCAGCGAACCTCTAGAAGGGTATTAAGGATGACGTCCTGCGGATATGTGGAAACGAGTTCGAGCAAGAATCGACCCTATGGGCCAAAGGAAGCGTAGGACGTCCCGAGTAAAGTCCCGGTTCCTTAGCAAGTGTTGGACAATAGGCCTTCGTTGATTCCCGGGGAAAGACTCAATGTTTACGAGACACGGGGGGAGAGGGACACTACTGAGAGTAAATGTATGACCAAGAAAACGAACAAAAGGTAAGGTGACTTGTTACTTGAGGACCTGTGTTCACCACGGAATCCGTTGACCATCTCTGTGCGTGTCACTTTCCACCGGTCGATACCACACGCACGAGTCGGACTACCGGTGAAATTATTACGAATCACACACGCAGGACTAGTATATCCTGGACAGAGTCGTAGCGAGTGGGTTAAATTAGAAGTGTCGTTTGTATTCCTTCAGTAACACCGACTAAAATGTCCCCTCTTTTCACTTGGAACCCCTCTAAATCATTAAACAGACAAAAGTAAGGTAATCACGGTCGTGACGAAGACATGGACGATATCCTTTAGATGTACCTAAACCCATACTTTCCATGCCAATATCTCGATCCGGTATTTCCTAGTCTTCCTTAAATAGTCAACTTCACCTCACTAACTCTTCAAATAAGGTTCGTTTTTTTTTTTTCCAGGGATGTGTAACTGTCCCGATATTTCCTTCCTCCATCAATTCTTTTCCTGTGCTATCAACCTACCGTAGTGTCTGAGTTACCTGTACTCAGACTCGTTTGAGGTCCTCTACCACTTCCTGTCCCTCCGGACCTTACGACGTCAGGTACTCCAGTGTTTCTCGACTTGTGTTGACTCGTTTTTGTTGGATCACACCACGTAGAGACGATTAATCCTCGACACACTGGATTCTGTCAAAGAAGTGACGTCGAAGGAGTATACCTCTGACTCTTATTATTTTCGAGGTTTCAGGACTCTAACAACACTTCTATGTTACTTTACTGCATATATTTACGGATCCTTACCAGTGACTGTTTGTCGTTGCCGAGTCGTATAGTATCGATAAAGATTGTGACGCTAAGGTCAATAGTTAGCGACACATTCTTTGATGAGGCTTTGAATTATGACAGTTGACGAAATGAGACTCGTAGTCAAAAGAGTCCTTCTCGAGTGGGCCCGTTTAACAGACGTACTGTGACTGACCGTGTAGGTGCGTGTCCTGCCGGAGAAGTGAGCGAACAGACCGTGGACCCGACCCCACCGTAAAAGACATCCTTTCCTACGGTCAACAGTCGGTCGTCGATCGAGTCCGACATCCCGTCTCACGGATGTTTCTGGTTCACTTGGTCTCACCAGAGAGGTTCCTACACTCGTAGAGTGTCCGAACGTCGAACAAAGGGTCTCTCCTCTCCCCAGACTCGTCTTTGGAATACTCTATCGGAGTCTTCGACGTCTTTCGGTGGACCCTGTGTAAGAGGACAAGTTTATTAAGTGACTCCGGTCAGGTCTAAGTTTCCCTTTGCTAATTTGAGGTGGAAGGTTACCGGATGGTGTATCGATCATGATGACCGTCGTGACATTGTCAGTCTTTGTCAGTGTCTGCGAGGTGGCGATACTTGCACATGTCACACGTACTTTTCCCTACTAATCCCCCGTACCTCGACGACTCTTTGACGTCGCGGTTTCACCACCTCATCCTCCTTCTTGTGATAAGGTTGGAGACGCCGTGTGGGTCGTTTCGGTCCCTCTTGGTTCGTTCACCTAAAGGGTCGGGGTCCCCCGCGCGCATAGTTGGCGGCTGAGTCCCCGTCGTGAGAGCCTTTTCCTCACTCCTACGGTCCTCGTAGGAACCCCAAAGAAAGGACTTAGTGGACTTTACTTCGTCGGTTGAGGGAGGTCGACGGAGAAAGCCAGAGAATGTACTGCCTCCAGTGCGACTCGATAAAAAGGTTTGACACCGCCACTCTCCTATTTTCCAGAGTCGATAGAACCGGTAGTGTCCGACCTCAATGAGTACCCCTTGTTCCGTCCTCCGTATTTCTCCTGTGTCTTTTCACCTACAACATGTACTTTCTGTGAGACGCCGTGCCACCTCAAGCGTAAAGAAGAGTGACGGACACGAGTGAAAAAAAATTGGTATACCCAAAAACAGTGGTATTCTATACAGGAGAAAAGAGTCGAGTAACTAGACGAATTTTTTTTCTTTTTGCGTAGAAAAACACCGACTGGACGAGAATAAACAATTAAAATAATTACGACGATAATATGTGGATGTTTGACTCTTTCTGGACTTATTAAATTGTTGAAGATGTCGAGACAATAAGAAAACTTAAGAACTGTGGTTATGTGTGTTTTAATTTATGTGTGTTTACAAGTAAGTCTTTGTATGTGCTGTACATGTGTGTATACCGACAATTTTATAAGACCTAAAGGAGCCAGTCGGTACCCAGAGTGGACAAAACGTCTACATTAGTAGTCAGTTTGTGTGTGTGTGTGTGTGTGAAGTAAAAGTTTATACAGGGTATAATCACTTTCAGTGAGTCAGCACAGGCTGAGAGACACTGGGATACCTGACATTACGCGGTCCGAGGAGACAGGTACCCTAAGAGGTCCGTTCTTAGGACCTCACCGAACGACAAAGGAGGAGGTCACAAGATATATTTCTCCTGTATAAATTCTATTCCGTTTAAAATGTCAACAGAATTTAAAGGTTGAATGTGCCATGTGTGGGGTTATTTTGTATACATGTTTGTACATGACTGTGTGACTTAAGGAGAAGAGATGTGTTTATGTGTGTTTCTATCAGTTGGTAAGATTTTACAAGTGTTGTCTGTGAATTGGTCTTACGCGTCTACGGGAGTTGAAGAATTGCATACAGTTGTGAAAGGGGTGAAATTCACCCCCACCTGATGTCGTATGATTGTCAATTGTTATGAATGAAACTACTCTATTTCTGTGACTTACGAAGACAGACTCACCATATCTTTTTCCCTACGTTTTAAACCTCAACTTTTTTGAGTCAAGTTTAAGAACGAGACGGGACTTAATTACTTTATTCGGATATTAACAAATAGTCGATGTCACACGTACACGATAAGACCCACACCTTTTTCTCTGTGTAGACTTTGTTGGGGTTAGAAGTATCAAATCTACCTCTCTTCCTGTGGAGTTGTTTCCTGGACCCACATTTAATAAATTTGCGATACCTTCTCTTTAATAGTGATATAATTATTAGTAGTTCAGTATAACGATACAATATAAACGGTATAATAACAACAGTGTAGATGTTTTTAGGTACAGGTAGAAGAAAAAGTGTAAGAGGGTGAAAAACGAATGTATGTAGAGATGGAGGCTTTTCGAGGTCCGTTCGAGGTTTCACAGAGGGGTTGGGTAGGAGATAAAGAGTATACCGTCCTTTCCGACTCAACGGGTATTGGGTAAGAACTTCAACACGTCGTAGCGTGCCGTGACTATAAATTAACGTAATGAAAATAAGTAGGTCGGAACCCAGGAACTCGAGTAACCCAAGGTCGGCGCTAATTAACCACCTCGAGGGTGACCGAGGACTAATCGACGAAAACTAATCTCAGATTACTGAAGTCAACCAGGGATTAAGTCCCCCTACTCAACGTTTTGACCGTCGTTTGACGAGTCTGTCTTAGTGCAAAAGGGCTCGGGACTTCTGTCGTGAATTCGAGACGTGCACGGTGCAAGAGAGTGGGCGCAAGAGAAGTAGTAACGGAGGCCTGGAGTGACGTGTCTCCTTTCGCTCCTTCCTTCGAATGCTGGACCGAGGACCGACGAGTTCGTCTACAGTGTCCCTTTTTCCGGATCTTCGCCTGTCGGACCGAGGATCCTCCTTCCGCGGGCGGTATCACTTTTGGGAACGTAACACGGGCTTCCCTTCTGAACCACACATGCTGGAAGGCACTGCAGAAGTGGAAGGTGTGGACGAAGAACGGAATACGTCTTTCTTCTAGGTGGAGACGCAAAACGGAATTAGAAACCGATGTTTGTGGGCCTTCGGGACTGGATAACGTTCAACTCTTTTGGATCTCTTTTATCAGAGATGGGTCCTAGGTTTGGCTGGTACTGACGGGGACCAAGGGTCACGACTGAGACTGGAGGGGCCGGTGTGTCGGGGATCGTAGGATGTGATCCCTCGTCCTACCAGTCTCTGTGTGTGAAGAAGGATTCCTACGTTTCGGGGAACCCCGCGTAAAAAAATATATTCAGATAGAGAAATGAATCGACCGACCCCGAAACAACGCCGTGTCCGAAAGGAGGTCAACATCGCTCGGCCCGGAGGAGGGGTCAACGTCACGAGTGCGAAGAGTAACGCCTCCGAAAAGAGCAACACCTCGTGTCTGAGATCCCACGAGTCCGAGGTCATCGACGTTACTAACCCGAGTTGTCCACGTCGAAGACCCGAGGTCCCGTGTCCGAGCTCAACACCACGTATCCGAGTCAACGAAACGTCGTACACCCTAGAAGGACCTACTCCCTACCTTGGGTACAGAGGAGATCACAAACGTCCGTCTGAGGAGTGGTGACTCGGTGGCTTCTTCGGGGACTCCGTGTTGAAATTATATGTCTGAGGGTTCGAGACCTTCGGGTGAAGATTTCTGAAAAAGGATTAGATCATGAAATAAGACGTCTAAATACATAAAACAGTACTAATATAAGAATTTAAAAATTCTAACTACATATCAACTAAATTTCACAATATGATAAAAGTCCACGTACTGTATCAATAAGTCAAAAAGTCTAATATTGGGTAATTTTCAATAATGTCTCGTTACTGATATTTAGGGATACACTATGTTATATAGCAGCAACGAATAGATAAAACCTGTATGATCAAACACAGAGAATCGGACCGTGGGGATAGAACGGAGAAGGGAGAGGGGTGACCATTGGTGATCAAACACAAAATATAGACACAGACAACGACGACACGATACATGTGCGCAAGTAAAAAAAATCTAGAACGTGTATTTATTGTAGTATGTCATAAACATAAAGAGACAGACTGGATAGAGTGATTCTTACTATAAGAGATCAAGGTAAGTACAACGACTTTTACCGTCTTCTCGTAGGAAAAAATACCGATTCATTATAAGATGAGAACTTAGACTTTGAGGTTATGAAACCGGTGGAGTACACTTCTCGACTGAGTAACCTTTTCTGGGACTACGACCCTCTCTGACTCCCGTCCTCTTCCCGCTGTCTCCCACTCTACCGACCTACCGTGGTGACCGAGCTACCTGTGCCCAAACCCACCTGAGGCCCTCAACCACTACCTGTCCCTTCGGACCGTACGACGCCAAGTACCCCAGCGTCTCAGCCTGTGCTGACTCGCTGACTTGACTTGACTTATAAGATAGCACAGGAGATAGGAGATAGGTAAGGAGACGACTACCTGTAGGTACAGAACCGAGAACATTTGTCACGACGATCTTTGTGACCTCACGTACATAGAAAATGTTAATGACGAAAGAAAAAAAAGATCTTTATATCGGTTCTCATCCAAACGACCCAGTATACGATCAAAATAAAAATCTAAAAAACACTTGAAGGTATGATAACAGGTACTATTGACGTAGTTACATGTGAGGAGTACTTTCATATCCTCCCAAATTAAAAGAGGTGTAGGAACGGTTGTAGACACTAAACAACTGAAAAACCACTATGGATAAGACTATCCATACTCCACTATAGATTAATACCAAAACTATACGTAAAGAGACTATTAATCACTACAACTCGTGGAAAAACACACGGACAACCAGTAGGTGTACAGAAGAAACTTTTTACAGATAATTCAAGAAAACGAGTAAAAAATTAAAAAAATTTAAGACTCAGTATACTCGACAAATACATAGACGAATACACAAAACCTATAATTGGGGAACGACCAGTTTAGTAAACGTTTATAAAAGAGGATAAGATATCTAACAGAAAAGTAAAAATTTCTACTGATGGACACGACACGTTTTAGAAAATTCGAATCAATCCAGAGTAAACAAATTAAAACGAAAATAGAGAAAACGGATAGTTTTATGGGTATCGTAAAAAGTGTCTTGACCTTGTTTATTAGATTTTAAATGTACCTTGGCATATTTTGGGGTTGACGGTTTCGTTATAACTCCCCCTTTTTCTTGTTTCGACCTCCATAGTGGTAGGGCCTGAAGTTCATATAATGTTTCGGTGTCATTAGTTTTGTCGTACCGTTAGCGTATTTTTATCTGTATATCTAATTACCTTGTTTTATCTCCCGGGTCTTTATTTAAGTCCGTGGATACCAGTTAATTAGATACTGTTTCCTCAGTTCTTATGTATCACCTCTTTTCTGTCTGAGAAGCTATTCGTTATGATACTTTTGATTTTTCGATGTACATTTTGTCACTCTAATCTTGTAAAGGAGTGTAATACGTTTTACCTAATTCGTGATTTACATTTAGGATTTTGGTATTTTGAAGATTTCCTCTTATATACAGTATCTTGTGAAAGACTGTATATAGCATCATCATATAAAACCTATACAGAGGATTCTGTTTTCTTTATTTTCGTTTAAATACATAAAAATTTTTCATTTCGTAAAATATTTGTAAATTGTGAATGGTACAAGGTCTAGCGGACTTTCCGAGATCCCTGTTTAAGATCTGTTCCTTGGTTAAGAAGTAAGAACGGGAGATTCTCGGTGACAAGGGATCCTTTCGTTCAGGAAACTAACTATTCAGTTGTGAATGTGTGAATATGATCTCATTCACAGATCTTGTATTATCTACCATTGACATTAGTCTAGATTTCAGAGAGAGATGTACGTGTGTGTGTGTGTGCATACTATGTATATGTACTCCTATACGATTTTGCGTTGGATAAATTTTACGTTACTTCTTCCTTCATTAAGAAGTACGGGCGTCGGGAGTTTCACGAGTGGGGTGTCAGTCGACGACAATTGTCAGTGAACACAAGGGTGACAAAATAAATATACGTCTGTAAAATTTTACTCTTTTCCCTCTGAGTCTACGTTCTGTTTTGCCACTGAACGGGTTTCAGTGTCTCATTCTACTGTCACTGACTCGGGTGACACAAAGGATACACGAGGCAGAGTCAACACAGACTGAGCACTAGAATACCTGTCATCGGGTGTTCCGAGGAGACAGGTACCTAAAAAAAGGTCCCTTCTTATGACCTCGTCCAAGGGTAAAAGAAGAGGTCCTCTAGGAGGGTTGGGTCCCCTGGTTTGGGTACAGAGAACACAGAGAACGTAACCGTCCACCTAAGAAATGGTGACCACGGTGGACTACGAAAAAAAGGTTCTTTTGAGATCATCGAGTTCCGAGTTCTCTGAGTGGGTCGTATAGAATTACAACAATCTACATCCGAGCTCTCGTATCGTGAAACGTCTCATTGTTTCTCGATTCTCTTCCCACACCGTTTCTGTCTCCCTCCATCCTCCATTTTGTGACTTAAATCTTTCTCGAGAATACTGATCGCCTATGATAGGTATCTTCAAGAGGGTCTTGACGATCGTTGGAGACACCAAATGCAGGTAAAGTAAGAATGGTTCTAAATCGGTCCGTGACCCGTCTAGGAGACTCGGACCACGGGTGAGGATGGACGGGGACTGCAGACGAGGACTGGGATCCGGTAGGTAGGTGTTACGACTAAAAGGGGGTGATAACCTACTACTACAAAGTAGATACGGAGAATATATAGGGTTTTGAGGTCCGTCACAAACACTTAAGAAACACACACAGACTCAAGACTGTAGAGTGTTTCTAGGAGATTCAATTCACTAACAGTGACCTTATCTGCTATATAAATTGTCGTGATGTCACTTATTTCATAGTGTCACTCTTTTCGTATTCAAAATTTTTGTATGTCTGGACCAGAGATTAAGGTCACGACGGTAACGGTGACTATTTGTAACCCTTTATTGTATTGAAGATATTTTAAGTTTAAGAAACATCTTTTTCTCTTACTAGTATAAATGAAAAGTTTAAGAAAACTCCTAATACATTGTTTCTTAAATATTACTTAGACTATGTATCGTATACGAGGTATTTATCATTTATAAAATTATAAAATAAAATCAAAGTACATAATTACAGACAGAGTGGATCATCTTGTATTCGAGAGTTCCGGACTTTGATGTCATAAATTATCTGAACAGATATAGGTCGTAACTTGTGACACGGACTTTGTATCTTTTACAAATTGTTTATAGGTGATTTTCTTTCTTACTTACCCTCTTATTTGTCTACAATCAAAGATTGACGCTCGGGTTGGACTTGATTTTACTATTCAGAACCAAAAAAACCAGATCCCCTTCTTGTCTTCCGTAAAGTTCGATCCCCTTCAATTGTTCGTTTCCGCTCAAGGACATCCATCGGTTTCGTAAATATCCCTAACATTCTCTTAGTAGAGTAAACCCTATCTTCTATGTGTAATAATTACTCACTCTACAACGGACATTGTGTAGGGTATGTCTTGTCTAGGAGTTATATGTAAACTATTTACTACGACTCTTCTTTTGTATGGGGTCTGACTATTCTTTCGGACTCCAGTTGTCGTCGAAACATCTTAAGTGGGTTTTGTGGGTTACTCCTTCGGTGTTTTACCCGGGTGAAACACAGTGGGGGATCCTAGGGTTCTCTAACTCTGTCACGAGGTCCATCTATTCACCCTCGACGCGTATCGTCCGTCACCACCACGTTTATCTCCCCGGTACCAAAGACGACCCTAACCGTTCCCTATTCGTACGTAAACCCGGGGCACTTTAGAATGTGTAAGATATCGAACGAGGGGTACAGAAATGGAGAAGAAGAGACGTGTCTAACTCGTCAACTCCACCGTTATTTGACTACTTCACATGGTTTAACGGAAAAGAAGGTACACGTGACTTAATTTCAAAGAGAAGATCGTTTACTTTGATCCCCCTAAAGTTGGTCCGTGATAGGGACCCCCTTAATCACTACGTGAGAATCGTTTAGTCTCTGACTTATAACTGTAAAGCACTATCAACCTCTATTCGACCCCGTCCCCACCCCCCGACGTACCCTTCCTACTCTCTTCTATGTTCCCCAACTTCGTTTATTTGACTGAAAACGGTTTGGAGACGATACTGAGACGTTACTGAGTACAGAAGAAGTTATGTAATAATATTAATATAGACGGTAAATACCTTGTGAGTGGTTCACAAGAATCTGACGATCCTTGGCGTGATTCGTGAACCACGTACAATAAATTGAGTATAGAGGTATTGATGGGATACTTCTTATGTAACAGTGGAGGTCCATTGGATTTTTCTTTGTGATTTAGGCTCTCCGGCTAATTGAACGAACGACGATGTGACGTCTGATCGCTGATTGACCCTAAGATTGCACCCGGGAATGCCAAGACTTCGGACTCAGGAGTGGGAAAGTGAGAAGACGGAAGGTAACGTTCCGATCCACACTTTAGACCGAAATCCCGTCCCACTTCCACAAACGATTCCTTCTCATGTCTGATATCATTCCTTAATATATAAACAGATATAGGATAAAACATTGGGTCGTTTAAACTCTGTCGAAAGTTTTTAATGACGGTATTAAAAACTTTTCGTGTTTTAGTTTGTTTTGTCTTCCTGGTTTGGTTTCATTTTTTATGACCTTGACATATACGTCATAGATCACACATTTCCAATAATTTAAATTCGTCATTTAAGTCGAACTAGTAGGAGAGACGAGTTCGTTTTTCCTTTTGTGTTAACTAAAATACTACAGATTATAAAAAAAAATTCGTATGGTTAATAGACCTCCTTTATACCACTATTTCAAATAGTAGGTCCTTTTCTACTATCATATCGGTTGTCCGTGCGTGACTCCCAAATAATGCACAGTCAGTGTCTCCTTCCCTGATCCCTATATGACTCTTTGATTTGTTCGGACCATGGATGGAGAATCTGGGAAGTCAGATCAACCATCTATCGGAATTTTGTTTATATTATTAATAAAAAAAGTTGAGAAGTTACTTCATAACTCTGTTCTAATTTATTAAGGTAGACTCTCCTAGTATCTTCTAAAGGACCATCTTCACTATAAATTGATCTCCGTCCCGACCTTCTTACTTATAATAAAGTCAAGTAAAGTCAAGTCAACGAGTCAGCACAGGTTGAGAAACGCTGGGGTACTTGGTGTCGTGCGGTCCGGAGGGACAGGTAGTGGTTGAGGGTCTCAAGTGGGTTTGGTTACAAGTAACACAACCACTACGGTAGGTTGGTAGAATAGGAGACAGCAGAGGAAGAGGAGGACGGGAGTTAGAAAGGGTCGTAGTCGCATAAAAGTTTACTCAGTCGAGAAGTGTACTCCACCGGTACAACCTCAAAGTCGAAGTTGTAGTCAGGGAAATTACTGGGTCCTGACTAGAGGAAATCCTACCTGACCAACCTAGAGGAACATCACGTTCCCCGAGAGTTCTCAGAAGAGGTTGTGGTGTCAAACTTTCGTAGTTAAGAAGCCACGAGTCGAAAGAAATATTAGGTTGAGAGTGTAGGTATGTACTGGTGACCTTTTTGGTGTCGGAACTGTCTATGTTTCATTCCCGAACCCCGTAACCTGTTCCCCTCACACTGTTCATTTCCCCGTCATAAACTTTTGTGGACCTCTACACACTCTCGTACCGTACGAGTTCTCAGTCTCTTCGGATCACTGACATTGTCTCACTCTCTCTTTCTCTCTCCTCTGATTCAGTGTATTTTAGCCTCACAAGACACCAGTCGAATATCGTCACCCGTTCAGGTAACATGTGTCCGTAAGGTTGATCCCATGATCGAACTTTTGTCGGGATCAACCTTATAAATATGACATCCTGAACATGTGTAATATATACATCTCGATAAATAAATGAAGTGTTCGTAAATGGTCGAGTGGTGACGTATATTTGTATAAAGTTCTACCAGTAGGATGGTTCTTGTACGGAACGTCCCTCTTGGTCGACTTTGACTTCCTTTCTCTCTTCCGAAGAACCTTCTCTACCGTAAACCCGATTACTATTGTCACCCCTTTTTTTAGGTTACGTCGGTCAACCTTGTGGTTTAGGTCTCTCGATCGTCGGTTGTCCACTATCCTCTCGTGTCTACTAGTTAGAATCTCTCTCTGCTACAGGTCTCTGTATCCTGGGACGGATCGATACTTCCATAAGTTTCTCTTCAGGCAAAATTCTCTGAATCATTCTTTAGTAGTGTTTTAGTCAGTCGTCAGGTCGTGAGGTCCTTTCTTTAGACCAGAACACTTTTCTCTTCCTTCCTGATACTCTGTGGTTCGTTTTCAGTCAAGACGTCATTACAGTCCCACACGTCCATTAAGTCTGTCCCCGGGTTCCTAACATAGACCCTGGATTCCCCGTTGGGAGGGAGAATTCTACGTCGTTGGGGTCTCGATCCGGTATTCCTTTCATACGTTGAGTCAACCTACGTCTACGGGATTAGAGACAAAACGGAGAAGAACGAAACGTTACATAGTTTATCCCACCCGACTTCGACGTCTACTCGAAGGTCCTCGGGGTTCCACTTCGTCGTCGACTGATCCTAAACCACTAGACGCGTATCCCTCCAGTCCCACTTGTTTCATCGGTTTCGTCCCCTCCCGTCCCCTTTATTCGTCAAAGACAACTGTTTCTTGTCGTCAAGATCACCTATTTCGATCCTTCCAATTAATCCCGATTCTTCAATTTCCGGAATTTACGAACCGATTCTACGAAGTAAATTGTCCGTTCTCTCCCCCTCACCCCCGTTACTCTTACGGGTTGTCCCGTAGACGCTATACGGGTCTCAGTCCCAAACTCAGATGAGACCACGACCATGTACAGACACCCTGACGTGTCCTTCCTTCGTCCCGGAACGTAAGGATGTCTCGAGTTTGTCGTGGTGTAGTGTTCTATTTAATTGTCACGACTTCTTCTACCGTAAAAATTTAATTAAATAAATAAAAGACGACGACGACCCAGAGGCATCAAACTCCGTCGGAAAAAGAAATTATCAACGCCACTCACCCTGGAAGGGAACAACGTCTCGTGCCCGAGATCCCGTACGGGTGGAGTCATCAATGCCGCGTACCCGAATCATCGAGATTCGGTACACCTTAAAAGGACCTGGTCCCTAGTTTGGGTGGAGGGGACGTGACCGTTCTCCTAAGAATAGACAGTCCTTCGTAAATTGTCCTCCGAAGGACACACGACAAAACCTAGACAGTACTTAGGAGACAGGGAATAATTAAGGACTTATAAGTCCTTAATTCACCTCATCGTTCGATGAGGGGCCCCAATCCTTACGTACGTAAAGGAAGTAATCAAAAAGGTATGCCACTATTCATTGATAAATGTTGGGAGAAGGAAAAATACTTGGTGTGCTATTTTCACTAATACATGTTGGGAGAGAGAAAGTATACCTACTGGAGTACAAAGGAACTATTGAATATTCAAAACTAAAATAGAGAAGACTTTTTTCGATGGAACATTCTGTCATATTTATGGGTGTGTCACAATTTATTTTGTGGAAACGAGGTAGTCTCGAAACCAGGGGCACAGAACGAAAGAAAGAGAGAGAGAGAGAGAGGGAGAGAGAAAAAGTCCGACTAGGGGACCTCGCGTCTCCGAGAGACTCTAGTGAGGGGACGAACCCGAAGATTCTGGGAGAGCTCTTCCGCGAGACGTGGAAGCGGGGTAGCTCCCCCACGGTCCACGGAAACACTTGTCGTGTCTGGGGCACGGTCCTCGAAATAACCAAAAGACACATTTGGTTCCTGATAGTCGGAGAAAGAGAGAGGAAATGAAAGAATAGTAGCTGAGGCCTGGTGGTCCAAGGTTAGGTAATTTCCTGGAGTTGTGAATAGGTGACACCGTAGTTCCTTCAAGTGAGTAGTAAAAATTGGTAAAACGAGAAGTGGATATAGGAATTAGACAGGGTAGGGTCGGTAGTTGGATAACTCTAGGAAGAGAGTTAGTCCTATAACAATATATTCTGTGTTTACAGGATCTTTTAGACTGACAGAGTATCAAAGTTTACAATTTAAAATGAGACCTACACTGGTACCAAAAAAGGTGTTAAGTGAACAGTAAAAAGTAAAGAAAGAAAAAATTTGACTCTCATTACAACAACTAAACTGTTCCTTGGAAAAAAAAAGGAAGATTTTACGACGTTCCTTACAGGATCATATTAAAGTGACTTTATTGAACATTCGTTGAACTGGATTGTCGAGGTAGGAACCGTTTGAATCTACCGTAGTGATACCTCTATTTCAGAGAGTATTTTAATTCGTGACCACCTATATCGTTACAAAGACGTAAACTCAGTCTTCCAGTCCCAAATTTAAAACTGATACAATAAAGTATTAACACACTAAAATCCTTTTAGTGTATCGGTGTAACTTGGAGTTAAAAGGGAAGACACTTTACCCCACTAATAGAGAGATAAGGGAATCTCTTAATGACAGTCCTAGTTTACTCTAGTTCGTGTTTTTTCGACAAACAAAAAAAAAAAGAGACGTTTTACAACAAGCCTATTGTTCCTCGCTAAATGAGTAGTCACCGATGAAACGAAACCCCCAAGGGTACATGAAGGTTCGGGCTTACTCTTCGGAGTACAACGTGTCACGTGCGAGTGGATTTAACCTCCCCGGCCGGTTGTAAGGACAACTGATGTCCCTCCGGTATTAACAGGAAAGTAGGACCATGTCGGAGAAAAGAGTGAACTTTCCGATCAAAGTTTCCTCTCTTCCTTCACCGGAGCCTACTATCTAAGTGGAGGGAGGTGGTGAGAGGGCGGAGACTCGACATCTACCGATTGTTCCCCGAACAAGGACGGGGACCTTCGAGAAGGGAGTCGGTGGGAACTCGGTTGTCACGAATAAAATCGGAGAAAGAACTTACGAGTCCCTTTTCCTTCCCGTATCGGAGTCCTGGGAGGAGACACCAACCTAGATCATCCCGATAACATCCGAAAAGAGGATCCTGAGTCGTAGAGACAGTATTCTTGACTCCCTTGTAGATAAAAGGACTTTGTGTGACAGTCGGTGTCTACTTCTGTGATCTGTCGTATGATTTTTCGTCTCTAATGAAACGGTTGTTTCCAGGCAGATCAGTTCGGATACCAAAAGGGTCATCAGTACATGTCTGCACTCTCAACCTGACACTTCTTTCGGGTCGTACGCGCGAGGAGCGGACCAGTGCACGACGACCGGTGTCCGACGAGGGTCGCGCGCGCGAGGAGCGGACCAGTGCCCGACGAGGGTCGTGCACGTGAGGACAGGACCAGTGCCCGACGAGGTCGTGCGCGCGAAGAGCGGACCAGTGCCCGACGAGGTCGTGCGCGCGAGGAGCGGACCAGTGCCCGACGAGGTCGTGCGCGCGAGGAGCGGACCAGTGCCCGACGAGCAGTGCCCGACGAGGGTCGTGCGCGCGAGAAGTGGACAAGGAGACCGAGAAGGTCTACAGCGATGACGTCGGGAAGTATGCACCCGAATGTCGAGGGGGTGTCCTCTACTACCTTCCCTTTAGATTCCGTGGTCGTCAAAGTAAAGTCCGACTTCCAAAGGAGGTCCTTTCGGGTAAAAAGTCCAAAAGAGAACACTCTCGTAGTCTCATAGGTACTAAGGGATCTCCTGTCCCCGGGTAGTTGTTACGACAGGTCGACCCAGTCTTGTGTGGAAGTGTTTACTCGACATTATTATTATTATTACCGTTGGTGTTGTCACCACACGACCCTGGACAAGATTCATGGATCTTCGTAAAAGAGAAAAGGGTGTACGGAGATGTTCTATCTATAGTCGCGAAGAAAGAATATTTCCTCTTGTCACTCCGAGTCTCGTCAATTCATAGAACGGGTCTCAGTCTCTCGACGATTCATCGTGACGACTGTAAACTTGAGTCAAAAAAAGAAAGAGAGGTTTTTGTTTCAAAAATATAATGCGATTCGACTAAACGAGACATTTATGGTGGAATCTGGAAGTCTGTTGGAACCCACTTGGGGAGAGACCCTTTCCGTCACAATGTGTCTAAAATCTACTAACGTAGACAAGGGAGGTCTATAAAAGTAGTTAAGTTTGTTCGTGTACGTATATCCTCAGGAATATAAAGGTACTAAGACCAGTTGTATAATGTATACTGCAGAGGAAACTGAGTCAGTCTCTTCCTTTTCCCTTGTTCTCTCATTCACTTACAGACTTCTTTACGTACCTAATCACTCACTCCTTCTTTAACTCACTCACCTACTTACTCACTCACTCACTTACTTACTCCATAGGGTGTCTTGTGACTTTAGGTCAATTCAGTCACTCAGTATTTCGACGTCGACCCTAAATCTCGCCTATACTCTATTGATATGTCTCTCACCCTCCCTCGGCAAGATCTTTCCTCCGTATCTTTAAGAGTGTCTTATAAACTTTCAATTCTTGTGTCCGGACATAGTGTCTTGTCCCTCTATTGGTGACTCTAGTCCGGACCCCGAAGTGAACGTTCGGTGTCTATTTATGTGTGTCCTTCCCGAAAGTCACAACGATCTTTCTTCCTTCCCCCGCCCGTCGAGACCGTAGGACGAACCACGGAAACCGTGTTCAGACTGACGTCCGAAGAGAGGTTGGACACAGAAGTCGTTGTCCTGAATCCACTGCCCTCTTGGTGTCCAGGACCCTGCTAGTTGCTGTGCCCGAAAATACGGAGTTAATTGCAAGACGAACATTTAAAAGTTTTTTACGTCGGAAAGACACGACCCGACCCGTCTCTGTGTTTCTGTTCACGACCTAGAAAAACCTTGTTCCTCGGGTCCTCGGAGACATTAATTGTCAAGGAGGGACGATTTCCCTTGTGCGGAAACCATGTGCTGCGTCGAACACAAACTCTTGCCTTTGAAATTAAGTGTCCTATGACTCACCCGACAGACGGGTCCTGACGGACAGTGTCCGACTATTCCTAAGTCCCGTGTTTTTCAAACTCCATTCCTTAATTCTCTATCTTAAAGAGGGTCCTTCTCTCTCCTTCTCCCGATCCTCACTCCTTCGACTGTTAGGTCATACACGCCTTCCTTGTAGTGAGTCTCAGCCTTTGGGAGGTAAGGAACAGAAGACCGAAGAGGTGAAAAACACAACGGAACCCTTAAGTACCTCTAGGACTTTAGGGTGAAAGAACATTCTTCCCCAATCGTTCTGACGAGAACTCCTGACGATGTAAGTTAGACATAAGGACAAGATTCTTTCGAATAAAGGTATACGAGAAGGTCCGAATACGACTAAGCAACTATTTAAAGGATACTTCGGGACTCATTCTTTAACAAGAAGGTTTGGTTCCTCATGAATTAATATAAAGGAAAATTGAGTCATCCTACAGGACCTACTGAAACCTACTGGATCTCCGCCTCAGTATAAGGATTTTGGTTCTTAACCCAGAGTATAACTGTCCCTACCAAACGTTGTTTACCTCAAATATCTTCTTGGGTATTCTTATAATTCGTCAATATGATTCCTTTTAGGGTACTTGTCTTCTCGGACCGTCCGATGTCAGATACCCTAGCGTTTCTCAGTCTGTCCTCTCTCGTAGACTCGCATCGTATGGTACATCATATGATTCCTTCCTACAGTGCGATTCACGACCACATTTCCTTTCGGGACCTCTGGAACACGTCAATTTTAAAGTTGGAAACACGACCTTTCTTGGACGTATTTGTCCTCACTCGTCTTTACGTTCTTCGTTTTCGTTTCCCGGTCAAAGACCACGACTCCCTCTTCCGACCTGACAGCGATACACAGTGCGTAGAAGAGTGTCAATTCGGTGACGTCTTTTTAAGTCTGAGTAGACCTCTCAACGTTTCGGACGTAAGATTGGTAACTTAAGGGATGGGGAAGAGGGTATCACACCTTTCTGACGAGTAAGTTGGCCCCCGGTCCTCTGGTCCCAGTTTCGTTCTTTTTTCCCCCACACACTATCGTTGTAGGATTGAGATGTACATAGACGCACAAAGGGGGGGCGGGGTTAGTCTACGGACCCATTTTCTTGTAGTGACTCAAATTCTTTTCTCTCTGTCTCTCTTATACATCCATACATACACACACATATATATAGGGTTTCTCTTTGCAAGTTACGAGTGAAGTTTGTCGGGTAAGTAGGGGGGTCACCGGTCACTCTTGAGGTCCTCAGGCTTGCAAAGGAGACATTTATTTCCCTACCTTTGGCACGTGTGCTTGGGGCGGTCTGTTTCAGAAGAAGGAAAATAAGAACATACTTGCTTCCGCTCTCGGCGTCTCCATCCGTGCACACTCAGCCAGGCCGGAGGGACGTTTCGACTCAAGGCAGGAGGTCATGTCTCGGTCCCCTCAGGTCGGAAAGTTTCGGGGCAAAACTTTCGATGGCCGCTGAACTTTCCGCCGAGTCTACATTAGACGAGCGGCCGCGGCCGATGTGTTAGCCGAGGCGCGGGCGGCCCGGCCCCGGTGGGACTGGGGCACTCGACTGCCGGGGGCGACGGGGCGCGTAGGGACGGCGCCGAGTTTCGGTCCCTCGGTGCCACACCGGCCGGACGCGCCGCCGCCACTTTGTCGGCCGTGATTTCTCAAGGTGGGTCTCACCAATGACGCCGTTCCAACGGGTACCCTGAAGGCCCGTAGCCCGACACAAAAGACAAGAAATTTTTCGAGTGAAGTTTCAAAAGGTAAACTTCGACAACTCTTTCGGACTATGTGCGTTCCTTTCTCTCTTGTCGTTCCAAATTTTTTTATTATTAATGTGTATGAGTATGAGACTTTTTTTATGAAGTTTTTTCCCTCTTTTTTTCATAAAATTCGTTGACTCTTCCTTTGGTACTTTCGTAATTCTCGTCGGGGGTAGGTGAGGGTATGGACTGAGTGACGTAATATCGATGTCACTCTCTCTGAATTCACTTTCTACCTCCGAAACCCGAGTGGTCCTTAACCACCAAATGATCCTTCACCACAGGTGAGAACGTCCTTAACTCCGTTTGGGTTAAGTCCCCCGATTCTCCCCTTCAGTGTCTGTTCCTAATGTCCCCGAAAAATCGAATTTGGTGCAATAAAGGGGGAACGATCAAGACATCGAATCGTTCATTTACATTTGTAAAAGGTAGGGGTTTCTTCAGAGTAGACATTCGTGTAAGGGTGATACTGACAAATAAACAGTCTGAATCCAAAATACAACGAAGGTAGTGTCTGGTCCGTGGTTTCGTTTTTTTCCGATCCAAGTGTACCGGACCACATGGTCTCCGGACCTAAGTTTTTGTTGGGGACACAAAAAGTTGTACAATCAGACTGACGTCTACGTATTATTTTATATATTTATTTATTTGTTTACTTTATTTTCTTCTTTTTCCACGTTCAACCGACTTCAACTAAGGTTAGGTCATGAGACTTTGTCTACAGGAGTTGGAGGTCCTAGACTATCGACCACTAGACTCCGTCTCGACTCCACTATTATCTTCGTTTCACGTGTCATGTACGTTGCCCGACCTTCGTAGGGGTCTGGTAGGAGATGGGGAGTGGAGGGTAGGAACCTTTTTGACAGAAGGTGTTTGGTGACACCCGATACGTACAAGAATCAACGAGTCAGTTCAATCGGAGAAACGTTGGTGTACCTGACATCGGGCGGTCCGAGGAGACAAGTACTCTAAGAGGTTCCGTTCTTATGACCTCACCCAACGGTAAAGGAAGAGGTCCCCTAGAAGGGTTAGATCCCTGACTTGGGTCCAGAGGGTATACCGTCTGTGTAAAGAAATGACAGACTCGGTGATCCCTTCGGGGCAGAGGACACAATGGACCACGATTTTTCCAACCCCTGACGACGAGATTTCTCAAACCCCGGACTTACTTCCATAGATTGTACATTTGTTATAGATAGTCCACATTTTGGTGCATTCTGAGATATCTTCCTCATCATTCTTTAGTTTGTTTTAGAGTCAGTGGACCCGTAAGCAACACGTCATCTCATCATGCGTGCGGGCGTACACCGTCTTCATCGTTCCTCTCCTTTTTTGCCTTTGTTTGAAAAATGACCTTCTTTCCACCCTTACTATTATTGTGTGTCTACTACCAGTCACAAATACTTCGTCCTCGATTATCCCCAGTTCTTGCAGTCGAGTCTTAGGAACACGATCACAAGGAGTGACACACTGGAACCCGTGTAGTAAATTGGAGAGACAAGGAATCATAGGATAAGTTGTTATCTCAATAACACTGAGAATTTGTCATACACGTTTTACGTATCTTGGCACGAACCATACAAAGTTCACGACTTATTTATAGACGATGTAAAACAGTTCGGCACAACATTCGTAAAACGCAAATACTAGAGTAGTTCAGAAGCGACGTCACGGTACTCCACACATTTACATAGGGACAAGATAACTGTTCCTTTGACTCCGCGACTCTCAAAGACGGTGGACAGGCCCCAAGTGAGTGGATCCTGTGTTCCTTGGTTCCACATCTGAGACTAGTCAGGTTAAGTCCAAAAGAGAAGTTTTGACACATTATAACGGAGGGTCTTGAGTGTGGTTTTCACGTTCAAATTTAAACTACATTATTTTTCGAAAAGTTCGCACAGAGTTTATAAGTGAGACACGTCTCGTAGACGATTCATAACCCTACGTCTCTTTCGGTTGGATCAAGGTTCAAGGTTTCTCTCATAACCAAGATAGGATAGGAACACGGTTAACTCTTAAATTTTTTTTGTTTGTTTGTTTGTTTTTTCATAAATTGTAATGGACAGAGGTGAGAGGGGGTAGGTGGATGAGGATACAACAGAGATTTTAACTTTTGGAACTTCAGTTTCCGCAACCATTTTGTTCTGGGATTTCTTCCCACTGATGGATAGGTTCTCTAAAATTAATTGGAGGGTAGGTTATGTTTCTAACGGAATATTGTAGGAGTCTCCAAGGACTTTTGGAGGTCTCTGTTCTCTGAACTGAGGTAAACCCCCTTAGGGAAAGGCACCCGCGTGTCAAGGTTCAGGGTTCTTAAAGAAGAAGATACTTTACCATTTAAAGTGGGTATTAAGGTGACCTTGTACGTTTTATTCAGAATAGGTAAAGTAAAATAAAAAAATTAACGTGGGTAAGGAAGGGAGGTGGATTTGAAAAAGAGACTTAAGTTGTAGAGACACTTAAGAGACTAGGAAGGAGTCTCTTATACCAAAAGTCCATACAGTTGTAGGGTTAGTGAGTGAGTCATTCCGACTCAAATAGTCATACGTGGAATTTCATTTCTATGGTCTCCCTATTCGACCCCGGGATGGTCTCGGAATATCGGTTGGAAGACAAACCCGTAACTTGAAAGTGCTCGCGACAGACTCAATCGAAATCGAAAGGAGGTGGAACCACTCCCTCCTGAACCACGGTCGTCGTTATAACAATCAAGTAGACGTAGAGACAACCCCTGTCCTCTTCGTCCATTAATTAACAAAGAGAAGACGTGATCCGTCGCCCGAAAGAAACCTTTTCAACTCGTAGGGAGTAGGACGATCGTTACCGAAGACGTTAATTTCGATAGGTGGCGGTCCTCAAACTAATTATCGACCCTCCAAAGAGGAAACGACTGTTTACTCTTTTTCTCTTTAGTCTATCCCTCTTCGACTTACGTAAACGAATCGTGTACCGAACCGATTACAAAAAAGGTTTCTTGACGTCGTTAAAAGATCCCTGACTTTCACCCCCTTTAGGGAATTTTCAAACGTTTCATTACCCAGGGTTTTCGTCTACACGGTCAAGGAACCCTCCGTCTCGTCTTTTCCGACTTTAACTTCCAGAGACCTCGACCTCTACTAATGGCGAGTGTACCGTGTCCACCCTATTATTCCGGGCCTCTTCCCCTGGACCCAAAGGGTTCCAGTTTGTTGAACGGTTCACGTCGTTCCGGTCGACAGTGGTTTGAAGCGTAAAGGGTTTCAGTATCTCGGTGAAACAAGGTCGTCTTCCCTTCTACTCTCTCAACCCGGAAGGATAGCGTAACTTTGGTTAATTTCCGGACTTAGGTCTTAGGCTCTGGGGACCAGGTCAGGAGAGATGGGACAATGTTGACGGACACCACCCTCCACATAAGTCACTGGACCTGACTCTAGACATTCTCTCTTTGGAAGGTGAAATACCTAAGAAGACTGACAAGGATCAAAAGGGGAGGTCCCAATAGGATTCGTTAATTTTAAAGGACGGAGGCACCTCTAATCTTCTGTTACTGGGAGACGATCCTCGTACCTCGTAAGAAGAGAGCGACGGGTCGTAGGGTGTAAAGGTCTTGGAGAGGAATTTCACGAACCTCCCCTACCATACCCCTCAACTCTTCTCGGTCGGTTCCTTCCTTTAGACTCCTGAAACCACGATTCGCTAGTCATGGTTCTGTCCGGTCGTTTCCGTCCTTCCTTCGTCTCCGACCTTTTCGTCCACCTCCCGTGGGTCTTCAGACTCCCGACAAGGACCCCGTGTCGGTCTCGGCCCTCGACCGTTTCCATGTATACCGTAATACATCAGTTCCGTTTCTCAATTAGTCTCTAATCCTGGTAACCCCCCACCAGTCCTCCGACTCCTCGACCCCAGGTGTTCCGGTAAGGGTCACTTAAGAATACACATGACGTAACCCTACTGAAAACTTTCGGGGTCCGGAACAAGGGTGTCCACACGAAATTCTAGAGACTCTTGTCCCACACAGTCTTAGACCATCTACGTCTTTGACTGGACAGTTGCCTTTCCTTTCGGTACGACATAGAGATTCGATGTCTATCTCGGACACAAACGTACAGACGACAAGAATTTTGGCGTACTGGAACTCGTCAAGTTAGCGACTCGGAATAAAAGGAGTAGATATTTCACATAAAATCACTACTAATTTAGCCTACTGGATAAATGTCCTGAATTATACCACGAACTGTGTGTTACTTTTGGTATCGTTTGTCATAAGTACCTCGAATTATGATGTATACTGTTGTTGTTTGACTTCGGGCACTCTTATTGCTTTACGTGATCTTACGCGAGGTCACGCCCTCTTCCGCTACCGTCGGGTGAGAACGGACCTTTTAGGGCACCTGTCTCCTCGGACCATCCAACGACAGATACCTCAGCGTACCTCAGCCTGTGCTGACTTCGTTGAATCGTCGTCGTCGTCGTCGTGAAGTTACGTGGCCTTGCGTAACAAACACCGTATCTAATTTACTCCTTGCCGTCTGAAAGTTGACGTCCGGTTTAGGTCGGATGGTGGATAAAAACTCTTTAGGTTCTTGATTCTTACCGAAAATCAAAAAACAAAAGAATTATAAATAACTGAATAAACCGACATAGTCGAGAATCAACACCGTGTACCCTAGAAGCAACGTAATACGCCCTAGAGAGCAACTCCACGTCTCCGAGGGGTCAAAACCGCACGTCCGAGTCATCAAACGAGGTGTCGTACATCTAACGAGGTGTCGTATACTCTAGAATCAAGGGGGATGGTCCCTAGTTTGGGACGTAACGTTCCGCCTAAGAATAGGTGACCTGGTGGTCCCTTCAGGGACCAGAAATATAAAAATTGACTCACCCTTTTTTAGTTTTCTTGTTATGATAAAGTACTGTGTGACTTTTCATAAGTTTTAAGTCTAAAGACATAGGTAGTTATTTTGACATGACTTTATGTGGACAGGCAGGCAAGTGCACGTAACATAGACATTGGCGAATTTGCGACTTCTCAACGTTGGCTCTACTATGTCGAGAACTTCGGATTTTATAAAAGACAAGTCAGGAAATGTCCCTTTTCAAACGAATAGAGACCTAATCTAGGAGGTAGGAACGGAGATCGGACGGTACAGAGAACCCGAGGTACTGTGGGACCGAAGGACCCAGATGTCCCTTGATTTTAGGATACACGGCACTTCGGTAGCTCGGGACACCACCCCTGCCCCACCCGCCCACCCACCCACTCTCGACACCTACAGACCTACACGCGACATGGAGGGTCCATGTTACAGACGTGGGAGACTGTGTTCAAACCACTATTAAGAAGTGCACTTACATCTGACTATCTACTCCCAGAAGTCGAGGGGCGTCCCTCAACTTTATTGACAAAAGGGGTCTCACGAGGGGTGGTTGAGGGGACACGTCTTCGTGCACGAGAAACGTTTCAGGATTGTTAAGTTCAGTATTACCTTCCCTTAAAGTGGGTAAAATAACGGTATCAATGGCTCTAACGTTCAAATCTACGACATAATCGTCATTCACGTGCCATTATTATCTTCAGTCCCTCCTCCCCTGCTTTTCCTAAGACCGAGGACAAAGAGGGATGTCGTAGGAAGTCCCGTTTATATGGTCTCTGTCAAACGTAATTTAACGTTTCAACCGCTAAAATAAGTTTTTTTTTTAGGTTTATTAACGAAATTTTAGAGGACAGAAGGGGACTGACCAATTGGGAGTGCGTCGAGTGGAGTAGGACTTTGTTACTTTTCCTCCAATTTTCTTTTGATTCACCGGTCCCAATGGTACCTTTGGTTTCACCTTCCGTTCACTTTCAGTTAAACTCCAAATTTGCGTATACTTCGTCTACATACACACGCCTGTATAAACGTATATCTATAGGTAGAGGGGAGGAGAGACGAGAGGCATTACACAAAAAGGAAGGTCCGGGTGGAGTATCGGGAGGCAGAGGCCCCTCTAACAGGACTGTTAAAGTTCGGGGTCATTAGAGAGAGAAGACCTTGATGCAAACTTGGCATCAGATCTGAGTCCTTAGTTGAAGAAGTATATGTTTTGGGACCAGTCCTCAGCATTCTTGGAAGCTCCTCCGACTTCTGAAGGACGCCGGAATAGAGACACGGAGAGGAGAACGACAGGTGCGGCGGACCTTACAGGAGCAGGTGGGGAAAGTGGAATAGACAATAGGATGGTCGGAGACAGATCTGTCGTCAACGAGGTGGGACGAAAAGAGACGGAGGAAACGGAGAAAGGTCATGAGGGGTATGTTCCGATCCCTGGAAAAAACCGGTGTGGGGAACCGTACACCCTAGGACCAAGAGGGTTAGCCCCTAGCTTGGTAACGGACGACGTAACCTTTGGACTTCAGAATTGGGGATGATCTACCGGTCCCTTTGAGGACCCTGGAGAAAAGTCGTGACCAGGGGTAGTTCCTGGATTAATGTAAATCAACACTAGTGATGAATGAACCAATGACGGAAGTAGGGGGTGGGACGGGAGGTCTGACACTTTGTGACCTCCTGTCCTTGACACAAAGTGAAACACATGGAAGGAACGAGTCATCTGTATATATACCATTTACTTACTTGTCATCTTGCTCAGTGTACCGTGTTGGGTCCAGTTTTGTAGGCAAAGGTATACGGTTCTTGTCAAAGTTGACAATAGCAACGATTAACACTAACAATAAAAATTTACGTGCAACATGAGAGAGGGGGACAACTAAGATTCCCCTTAGAACTGAGAAGTTCCTTCCATGTCTTTCTCCTCTACCTCTCTCAACTCTACCCTCTTTGGCTTCACGCACTTTTCACTCATTTCCTGGGACCTTGAAATCGTGTCTATTCTTCGAGTTTTCTATATTAAGTGACTCAAGTGAAGAGTCTTCCCTCAGGACCCTGTCTTGCATAAGGTACCCTGAGGTCTCTCGTCTATGTCCCACCCGTTATTTAATTTCAATACTTTATCTCAAACTCAAAGTATCCTTTTTGTTTCAAAATGTTGACGAGTTATAATTTTTTTTTTTTTTTGACAGTGAACTCCATCACTCAGACGGTCGTGTCCTCCGTAGGTTCAGTTGTGATTACTGGAATATATAGTCTTGGAATCCTTTATTTTTTAGGTCACATACCAGTTATTTAATTTTTTCTCTTTTGACCTCCACCACCGCCGTTCTTCACTACTCTTTATGTGTCTTGACTCACCTTCTTCGACTTTTCCATCGACCGTCCGGCTCGTGTCTCCTGAGTCAACCCGTAATTACAAACTGTAATTAAAAGGATGCTCTTACCCCTCGATACGTCCCCAAGCTATACCTTTCACTGGACTAGTAACTATGCGGAAGACCTCTGGTAGGATGGTCAACACTTGTTCCACCTACCTTCCCTGTTCGAAACTCTTTTGGTGCGTCGACAACGTTATCGGGTCCTCTACCTCGGGACCCACTTCCGTCCCCGCCGTCCCTGGTCCTTCTCTTCCTGGTACTCCCTGTGCACAATCTCTTCTCTGTCCGACGTAGTCGGGCAGGAAGACGTGACCAAGGTGAGTGAGAGACGGTGGGGATGTGGACGGTAGGACCTTTTCTTTGACGGAAGGAACAAACGTTTTCACCCGAACCTGACAGTTGACCCGACGCTTCCAGCGTCAGTGGAACTCACCTAGGGGGTGTGTCGAGTCGCTCTTCGTCTCGGAAGGGAGGCGACGAGACGGTCGAGGTGAAATGTAGTTTTGACGAAACATACAGTGGTGCAATAATTTCAGCGCCTAACGTCACGACACAGTCCGCTACAACACGACTTTGACCCAGTCGTTCCCGACGGAGAGACCGTTCTGCACCCGAGGACCACAGGGGTGGACGGTCAGGACCACCGTTACCGAAGAACCGACGGAGAGGGACCGGCCGAAACTCTGCTCCTGCATTATTGGCGTGTCGAACCGGGAAGATAAGTGTCGAGGTCACTATTTATTAAGGGTTGTGCCTCTAACTTCCCCGAGGAGCCAAGAGTGCCGGTAACAAACACGAGGGCCTCTGCCGCTCCAGGACGAAAAAGTTCAGAGAAAACTTAGTAAGAAAAAGTTCCGATCTTACCGATATTCTTCCCTTCTTAGACGATAAAGTTTTGGGTCCGTCCGCACGAAAGGGAGACGACGAGGTCCGTCGAGTCCTTGTTTTCTCCTTCTCTCCTGGTGTTTCTTTGTCTGTCATCTTCGGACCAGTTCCTCTTGCCCTCGTGAAGTCCGTCTCTGTGTCTTGAGGCACCACTTCCTCGCCAGTGTGTCGCACCCCCTGTGTCCTTACTTCCAATCCCCGTCTCCGTCCTCCTCCAAGGGTTACCGTGACAGTTTTCGGTCTCCCTCGAAGAAGTTAAGTCACAAAGGGCTAAGTCAGGTCGCGTTTACGTAGTTTGTGTTTAATACATCGTCAACACCCTACTTGTTGTGTCTGTCTTGTTTCGGGACAAAAGTGCCTGAAACAAAAGATCGCCCCCTTTTTCTCTTTATGTACTATTTATATCATTTATTAACAACAACAAATCAGTGATTCAGTACAGGATGAGACGCTGAGGTACCGGACTTGGACGGTCTGAGGAGACAGGAAGTACTAGAGGGTCAAGTCAAGTCAAGTCAGTGAGTCAACACAGACTGAGAAACACTGGGGTACCTGACATCGTGTGGTCTGGAGGGACAGATAGTGGTTAAGGTTCTCGAATGAGTTTGAGTACAGGTAACTCAGTCTCTACGGTAGGTTGGTAGAGTAGGAGACAGTGGGAGAAGATGAGGACGGGAGTTAGAAAGGGTCGTAGTTCCAGAAAAGCTTACTCAGTCGAGAAATATAGTCCATCGGTTTCATAACCTCGAAGTCGAAGTCGTAGTCAGGAAGATTACTTATAGGTCTGAACTAAAGGAAATCCTAACTCACTAAATTAGAGAAACGTCAGGTTCCCTGAGAGTTCTCAGAAGAGGTCGTGGTTTTAAGTTTTTGTAGTTAAGAAATCGTGAGTTGGAAGAAATACCAGTTTGAGAGTTTTGGCATGTACTGAGAACCTTTTTGACATAGAAACTGATATATCTGTAAACAACCGTTTCACTACAGAGACGAAAAATTATGTGACAGATCCAAATAGTATCGAAAGGAAGGTTCCTCGTTTACAGAAAATTAAAGTACCGACGTCAGTGACAGACATCACTAAAACCTCAGATTCTTTTATTTTAGATTATTTAGCATTTATTAATAGTTTTATTACGAATACAATTATTACTTATCATATAAATTTTATTATTTATTAATCTGTTATATTTAATATGACATACAATCTTCCAAACTTCACTTCACTTTCACAGCGAGTCAGTACAGACTGAGAAACGTTGCGATACCCGGTATTGGGTGGTCCGAGGAGACAGGTACCCTAAGAGGTCCGTTCTTATACCTCACTCAACGATAAAGGATGAGGGTCCCTAGAAGCGTCGAGCCCCTAGATTGGTCACAGAGGACGTAACGTCCGTCTGACAAGTGAGAGACTCGATCGTCCCTTCGTATACATATCTATGTCACTTTGTCTCTCCTTACCCCGTCTCTTCCCCCTTCTTCTTATAGTTCCTGGTTCCAAACATTGAAAATTTTCCCGTTGAAAATTTTATCGTGAAATTCTATTCACAGCAACTCTTCCACTATAAAGTTACTTCTTTACTTCTCCTACTCTCTCGACCGCTTCCCCAGGTAGACCCCTTCGACTAGGGTGTGTCTCTTCTTGGTGGAGTTTTCGGGAGTCCGTCTCTGCTCTGTGTCGTGTCTCCTGCGACTCCGACTCGGTGCAGGCCTTGTTCTTGTCATCATTTGCTCCAATCTCTTTAAGACACCGTTCCCGTCTCTCCTTCTTGGAACGCCCAGGTACAGTCGGGAAAAAATAGAAAGTGGTTCTCACTATTCCTTCCCGTGACCGGTTCTGGTACTCAAGAGTCGTGTTCCATCTTGTAGTGGATCTTTCTTATAAGATCTTGTCATAAAGAGGTTCCCCTGGGACCCGCTGTGACCCCTGTAAAAAACAACAGTGTAGGTCCTGTTCAGACGATGATCGTAGACCGCCTATCTCCAGTCCTACGAGAATTTGTAGGATGCTACGTGCCGGGCGTGGGGGATGTCGTTTCTTGACGTCTCATGTCTACGGTTAACACGGTTTAAACTCTTTAAGACGAGACCTTCCCTCCATTCTAAGTTGACCGACCGTCCGAGTTACAAGAAATTCATTTTACACGGTGGTGAAAATCCTCTTGAATCGTCCCGGTTGAATAGGTAATCTGTGTAATTCTGATCACGAATACCAGGTCCTACTAAAATATCTCGTGGATTTTAAAAATGAATTTTCTTTTTTTTACACTAAATAGAAGTTAATATAGGTACAAACATAGTTATGTCAGTGTTTTATTCGAAAAAAAAAAATTAACTTCTTCGCTGGGATTATAAGGATCCCGGGGTCTCCAGTATTCTCGGAGAAGACTGTAATCTTAATCTTATAGAGATGGAAGGGTTGCCTCTTCCGTTACCGTGGGGTGAGGTCATGAGAACGGACCTTTTAGGGTACCTGCCTCCTCGGATCATCCGACGTCAGGTACCCCAGTGATTCTCAGCCTGTGCTGACTCGTTGAAGTGAAAGTGAAAAGTGAAAGTACGTGACCTCTTCCTTTACCGTTGGGTGAGATCACAAGAACGGACCTCTTAGGGTCCCTACCACCTCGAACTACCCGACGGCCGATACCCCAGCGTGTCTCAGCCTATTCTGACTTCGCTGAATCGTCGTCGATGGAAGGGTTTAGAAGATAGATAGACGACACATAGATCCGAATTTCTTACGTCAGAACGAGACAGAGAAAGGACGGGTCCACCAATCTCGATATTTGTATTGAATAGTAGTTCAAGTCAATAGAGTTCCTTAGTGTCTTGTAACAGTCTTGATCTTCCCACAAATCTTGAGTAGACTAGACCGGTGGAGTAAAATGTTCTATTCTTTAACTCCGTCTGTCCCCTCCACTTGACTGATATTAATGTGTCCATTAAACATGGTCTCAGTCTTGGACCTCCTAGTAGAAACTCAAGTATAATAGTCAAAGGTAAACTCAGAGTGTAAACCAAATGTAGTCAAAGGAGTCTAATTTCGAGTATAAGAAGTGACCCTTTGTTTGTTCGTTTGTTTTTTTAGTTTGGGAATTAAGGTAAGAAACATTAAGAATTGCAAAAAGTCAAAAGTTCCGGGAAATTTTATGATTAAGTGAACTAGAAATGTCATTGAGATACTCTTCTACTCTCAACAAATCTCTCCTCCATTAAGAATTAGTACGGTTAAAAACTCTACGTCTTTGACTGTGAGTTCTCAGGTACACTGTACAAGACCTAATCTGTCGGGTGTTAACCTCCTTAGTGTTCCCCTCCTTGAATTTAAGTTTCAAGAACTGAAAAAGTCCTGACAGAAGACTCAGTAGTCAAAAACCAAAACAAAACAAAAAATTAAAAAACTATCCAGTGTACCCACTGATGTAGAATGGACCATCAGACATTTATGAATAATTCGACTAGACAAGACAAAGTATCGACTTTAGTACGAAGGTCTTTGTATTGGGTACATCACTTACAAACTATGTAGTATCTTTCTATTACCAGAATAAGTATTTTCGTAGTCGTATCTTATCCTCCCCTCGAAGGGTCCACTGAGTCTCCATTTCTTGGTCGAAAGTTCCATCCTCTGTACCCGACCCCTTTAGGGGACCTCCTCCCTTACCGTTTGGGTGAGGTCATAAGTACCTTTTAAGGTACTTGCCTCCTCGGACCGCCCGACGTCAGGGACCCCAACGTCTCAATCTGTGGTTGACTCGTTGACTCGTGGTCGTTTTGTCTTACCTCCTACCTATCGTAACACTAAAATCAAGTGAAAGTAAATTTATTTAGGGTAATATCAAATCATAAAAGGGGACACAGTAAAAGTATTCATACTTTTTTATTCATGTTCATATTCCTTTATTTTACTTTCTACTATTCCACAGTTTTGAGGTTTAACAGACCCTTAATGATGAAGTTTCTCGGCTTATTTGGTCTAATGAGACGACTGAACAAACAGAAGGACGAGACTTAACGAGAATAGAAGATCCGACCCCGGCAAATTGGGATAAAGGTCCGATGTTGGATGACAGGTGAACCCTTATTCAGAACACGGACCGGATATCTCTACTCTTTCCTATGTCGGTCGTCGAGTCCCAGAATCTTCATTCCGTCAGTCGGACAACCCGTCAGACTGGACCAGGCTGTCCGACCTCAACTTCGGAGGTACAGTAAACGTATATTGGGACGGAATGTCGGTTAAGATCTGTGACCCAGACACGGAAGTAAGTACGTAAGTAGTGTTTACGCCTCACTTGTGGATGGTAGACAGGTATAGGTAAGAGGGTCAATAAATGTTTATGCATAACTCGTGGATGATCAACAATTCGTGTCGCAGACCACCGAGTCTGTCATTTCTTAGCCGGACGTTACGTCCTCTGGGTGCAAGCTAGGGACCCAGCTCTTCTATGGAACCTCTTCCTTTGCCTATGGGTAATGTCATAAAAACGGACCTCTTAGAGTACCTGTCTTCTCGGACCGTCCGATGTCAGGTACCCCAGAGTTTCTCAGTCTGGGCTGACTCACTGATTGTGAAAGTGAAAAAGTGAAGACCACGACTCTTTGGTTCCTTTTTTCCGTATCAAATCGAAAGGTCTTTAAGTTTCAGATATTTTTACACATTCTTTATATGGATATTCATCTGACTGTCGGTGTTTTATTCCACTAATCTTAATGTTTGTCGTACCTGTCTCGGGAGACTCGTATCTACCACCCCTTACTGACCCAGACATATCTCGTTGCCCCACGAACCTCTTCCGAAACGTTTACTACGTTCCTTTTTTTTTTTCTAAGTACCTTCTGTGAAAAACCTCACTTCATCTTCTTGTAAGGTCCACCTCCCTTGTCATTTTCGGTGTAGACTGTGCACATTCTCCGGTACAGTGAAGACTCTGTCCATCTTCACAAGATTCTTGTTAGTCAGGACCCCGACTTACAAATACTACCATTTCTGTCACCCAACTCATAAAATATGTGTACTAAAGTAACTCAGGAGGGAAGTTGAAACTCTAAATGGACGAAGTATCTACATCTCCACGAACAGTCCCACTCGTTCACCCACTGGATTCTGACGTATCGAACATTCTACTTGGCCATTAACTCGTAACTATACAGTCAGAGGTTTTGAAGTAAGAATCCGGGACGCGACACGACGAGGGGTAAAATCACTACCTCTCTTTCCCGGGACCCCTCCACTCACGGAAAAGAGTCTTAGTGCTACCGATACTGTTCGACTTAAATGTTAATCCAGGTCCAAATGCAAGAAAAGCGCTGGGATTTGACAGTAAGACACGTCCTTGAATAATTTCTATAGAGTTATATTTTTGTCTTCATAAAGAGAGATGTTCAATCTCTACTCTTGGATCGATGAGTCGGGGGGTTTGGTCACAATGGGAATACCGTGTTTGTCTATATCGTTACGTCTAATGGGGTTCAGGTAACGCGGCACATTTCCCTTTAATGGGTGGATCTTCCCAAAGTCCTTTTTTACTTTCCCTTTCCGTTTATTATACGACTATCTTGTCTTAAACTTCCAGAAACCCCTTCTTTACCCCCTTTATTTCTGTTACCTAAAGTTTGACTCCATCACCTCCGGGAACTCTCACCTTCCTTTTACATCCGTCCTCGTTCCCTCCGTTCTATGTTTTGTGTCTTTCGTATCCGCCCCGACGAGGACATCTCTCTCCGCTTGTCTCGCACGTAGTCCTCTCTCCACTTGTCGTACGCGCAGTCCACTCTGTCGACCACACTTTTCCCCGAAACACTCTTTAATTAGCTCTTTTTCGCCTTTCAACTCTGGTTCTCAGGGTGCCACTACCTCGCGTGTGGGGTCATCTTCTTCTTTACGTACTGAACTCCTTCAGTGCCGGACTCCCTCTTTACCTTTCTCCGAATCTTTCCTTTGGAACTTTTATCTGAACATGTCTATGTCTCTTTAGTGTTGAGTCTCATCGCCTGTCCCGTACACCCGCGGGTCATTTCTCGTCACCCCTATTTAACTCGTATTATTTCCTCCGTCACACCTAACTCTTTTATATTCACTAAGTACTTTCAACGCTCTCTGCCATCGATTGTAAATAACTAGTAAACATAACACGGGTCCTAAAATGTATACCAGATAGTAAATTACGAGGATTGTCGGGACACAACAGTCGTACGAATCGTCATATCAGGTCTAGGTCACCTCTGACACAGAACCGACTCTAGTGTGGCGACAATCACGATGACCATCTTGATCTTAAGATCTTAACTCCACACACATACAGATCTTTGTGGGAAAGAGGGTATAAAGTTGGACGGAGGTAGTCTTAACAACCCAATTTTTGACCAGTCACCTCTTCTCGTAACGTTCGAACCTTTCAAGTGTATCAGAAACTACAATTTTATGTTGGTTACCATTACAATTCGACATAGTTTACTAAATGTATGAGGGACCTTGTGACTCTAGTCGGGTATTTATAACCAAAGACACTAAAATGAACACGAAGGGTCCACTATGATCACCATTTCTTGGCGGACGGTTACGTTCTTTATATTCTCTACACCCAAGTCGGGGACCTAATCTTTCCAGGGAAGTTCCTTCCGTACCGTTGGGTGAGGTCATAAGAACGGACTTCTTAGGACGCCTGTCTCCTCAGACCACATGTCAGTACCCCAGTGTTTCTCAGTCTGTACTGACTTCGTTAAATCGTGTGTGTACTAAAATGAGTCGGTGTCAACCTGGACCGTTTAACTACCCTAAACACACGTACGTTCTTATCAATTCATAAAGTTTCACACATCTTTTTTACGATGGTAAAGACTAATAAACTGATGACTCTCTACTAATATTCGTAGAGAAGAGTTAGTGTACGAATCACTGAAGTATAATCATAGAACTTTTGTCAGTACCACCTTTATAAATGTGACGTCTTTAACCGTTAGTGTCGTAGTTCCGAAAGAGAAGGAGTGGAGACAGAGGTCTCTCGACCACCAATTTGAAAGTAGTCGTGTGGTTACTTATAAGAGGTGGACCCACCCTTCTCCATATTAGAATCAATATGTTATCCTTTCCTGTTTGTATAAAAAAAATTACTTACAACAACAACAACAACAACAACAACAACAAATCATCGAGTCAACAAAGACTAAGAAACACTGGGGTACTTGTCGTCGTGTGGTCCGAACTCAGGAAGTGATAAAGGACCTCAACCGAGTTTGAGTACAGGTAACTCAGCCACTACGGTAGGTTGGTAGAGTAGGAGACAGAGGAGTAAGAGGAGGACGGGAGTTAGAAAAAGTCGTAGTCCCGGAAAAGGTTACTTAACCGATTCAAAGTGCGACTCAGTAAAGTCAGCACAGACTAAGACGTCGGGGTACCTAACAGTCAGAGGTCCGGGGAGACAGGTACCCTAAGAGGTCTGTTCTTATGACCTCACCAATCGGGACGGGAGGAGGTCGACTACAAGGGTTGGGTCCCGAACTTGGGAACAGAGAATACAGAGGACGTAACCGCCCGTCCAAGAAATGGGGATCGCGGTGGACAACAACAACATGTCAACGAGTCAACACAGGGTGAGAAACACTGGGATGTCTGACGTCGTGTGGTCAGAAGGGATAAGAAGTGGTAGAGGGGATCGAACGAGTTTGAGTATAGGTAACTCAGTCGCTATGGTAGGTTGGTAGAGTAGGAGACAGAAGGATAAGAGAAGGACGGAAGTTAGCAAGGGTCGTAGTCCCAGAAAAGATTTCTCAGCCGAGAAGTGTAGTCCACCGGTTTAATAACCTCGAAGTCGTAGTCAGGAAGTTACTTATAAGTCCCAACCAAACTCTCACTTTTTCAACCGAATTTCGAGTTGTAAGTCCTTTGCTTCTAGTACCGTAGACTAGGGTAGTGAAGTACCCTTTATCTACCCCTTTGTCACCTTTGTCACAGTCTGAAATAAAACCCCCCGAGGTTTTAGTGACGTCTACCACTAACGTCGGTACTTTAATTTTCTACAAATGAGGAACCTTCCTTTCAATACTGGTTGGATCTATCGTATAAGTTTTCGTCTCTGTAATGAAACGACTGATTCCAGACAGATCAGTTCCGATACCAAAAAGGACACCAGTGCATACCTACACTCTCAACCTGACACTTCTTCCGACTCGCGGCTTCTTAACTACGAAAACTTGACACCACAACCTCTTCTGAGAACTCCCAGGGAACCTGACGTTCCTCTAGGTTGGTCAGGTAAGACTTCCTCTAGTTAGGACCCTAAAGAAACCTTCCTTACTACGATTTCGACTTTGAGGTTATGAAACCGGTGGCGTACGCTTCTCAACTGAGTAACCTTTTCTGAGACTACGACCCTCCCTAACCCCCGTCCTCCTCTTCCCCTGCTGACTCCTACTCTACCGACCTACCGTAGTGCCTGAGCTACCTGCACTCAGACTCACTTGAGGTCCTCGACCACTACTTGTCCCTCCGGACCGCACGACGCTAAGTACCCCAACGTTTCTCAGTCTGTGTTGACTCACTGACTTGACTTGAAGGAAATCCTAACTGAACAAACCAGAGAAACGTCAGGTTCCCTGAGAGTTCTCAGAAGAGGTTGTGGTGTCAGGTTTTCGTAGTTAAGAAACCGTGAGTCGGAAGAAGTACCAGGTTGAGAGTGTAAGTACGTAGTGATGACCTTTTTGGTATTGAAATTAATCTACCTGGAAACAACCGTTTCATTACAGAGACGAAAATTTATACGACAGATCCAACCAGTATCGAAAAGAAGGTTCCTCGTTCGCAGAAAATTAAAGTACCGACGTCAGTGGTCGACCTCACTAAAACCTCGGGTTCTTATTTATTACAGACAGTGACAAAGATAACAAAGGAGTAGATGCAAGGTACTTCACCACCCTTGCCTACGGTACTAAGTCAATTACAACTCAAAATTCGGTCGAAAAAGTGAGAAGAGAAAGTGAAAGTAGTTCTCTGAGAAATCAAGGAGAAGCTAAAGAAGGTATTCCCACCATAGTAGACAAATAGACCCAATAACTATAAAGAGGGTCATTACAAATAAAGTCGAATACTAAGTAGGTCGGACCGTAAAGAGTACTCCATGAGACGCATATTTAATTTATTCGTCCCACTGTTATATCTCGGACGACATGAGGAAAGGGTTAAACCTTGGTCAGGTAAAAAGATGAAGACTAAGATTGACAACGAAGAACTGGGTGTATGTCCAAAGAATCCTCCGTTCACTCTACCAGACCATAAGGGTATAGAAATTCTTAAAAGATATCAAATAACACTAAGTGTGTTAGATTCCGAAACCGTATCAGTTATTTCGTTTTCATCTATACACCAGAGACGACTCCAAAGGTTGAAACGACCGTTTAACTTACGCCGTGAAATTGTCGTAGTAGAAAATCCTAAACTTTATCCAGTCGACCTTAAGGTTATGGAGGTGTTCGAAACAAACGTCACTACGAAACATCGTGGTGGACCCTTCGGGAAATTACTTACACAGAAAGGGGTTTAGTGTGTGTGTGTTTATATGAACATATTTGTTCCACTAAAAGAACTTTATTATTTTGTTTTAAACCTTCTTCTAAAACTGACAGAATCCTTTTCATTCTGTAACCCTTCACCGATCCATAGTGTACACTTCAATGTAAAATTTTGACCTTAACCTGTTGACTATAAGTCTGTATATAATTTTAAGACGTCGTGTCTTCACTATAAATACGATGATGGAAGACCTTATTTACGGAGTCCGAAATTTGAGACCGAACTGGTAAATGATCGGTACCCTAGGATCCCGTCAATTAATTGAAGACACAACGTCAAAGTAGACATTTCACTCCTATTACTATTAGGAAGAACCTCCTTCAGTCATCCTGAGACTCTTCGTTGTGTCCAGTTCATTAAGTATATCGCGGACCCGACACCTCTAGTGAGTGATTTACGACCGAAGGTCTACTGTCTTTGGTCCGGCCCTTTTAACCATGTTACATACACGTTTTTTTTTCTGCGACATTCTCAATCTCTTTTACTATGAAAAACAAGGACTAATAAGATCCCATTATTGATTTAAACACCGAAGAGAGGACCGAGTCTACCGTTTCTTAGGTGAAAGATACACCCACTGGAACCAAGTCAGGGACCCAACCCTTCTAGGAGACCCCCTCTCGTCACGTTAGGTGAGATCATAAGAACGGACCTCTTAGGGGTACCTGTCTCCTCGGACCGCCCGATGCCAGGTGCCCCAGTGTCTCAGTCTGTGTTCACTCGTTGATTCGTGTCTTGTCGTACTATTGAGTTAAAATAGGAAGTTTACACCCTTGTAAACTGGGGTTGTATATCCTCTACGAAGTCAAGGAGAATCTCCTCCTCCTCTGACTTTTACGTGACTCTTCAAGAGTCCAAGGAAGGGCCCAACACTCCACCTACCTACCCAAGACGTCACGAAGAGATTATTCCTAGTAGTCTTAGTGCGACGGACGACGCACGAGTCAACGATTCAGCACAGGCTGAGAAACGCTGTGGCACCTGACATCGGGCTGTCCGAGGAGACCGGTACCCTGAGAGGTCCGTTCTTATGACGTCACCCGCCGGTAGCGGAGGAGGTCCCCACAAGGGCTGGGTCCCTACCTTGGGAGCAGAGAATAGAGGACGTGACCGTCCGTCCCAGAAATGGGATCCGACGGACAACAGTACCACGACCCCCATTTCTTGGGTGTGGAGAACGTAGAGGAAGTGGACATCCGTCTAACAAATGGTGACACGGTGGAGCCTTCGGCATAGGAGTGGAATGTGCCTTTGTGACTCGGATTCCTTCTGTTCCACTGACAGAGTTCCAGTATATCCGTGTATCACCATTTTAAGTCCTAAGTGTGGGTCCGACCGGGCAGAGATTTAGAGTCCTCGGAACTTGGTATACTACCTTTAGGTCTGTTCGTTTCTTTTTCCACTGTTTCGTCAGTAAACGATTCCTTCTGGTACATCTAAATTTTTCCTCTCTCCTTCTTTTTTTTTTTTGTTTGTCTTTGTGTGTGTATGTGTCTCCTCGGACATGGTCACGAATAGTGTCAGATTCGACCGGAGAGGGTGACAGGAGACCGATTATATAAGACGTCACTCAAAGTCCCTAGACCCTCTCTTACTGTACAGTCGAGTATCCTTCATTTACTATCGTACCCCTAATGGGTATTAGGATGGAAGGAGAGAGGTTGGGAGGTTCCCTGATTCTCCGGATATGTATGTAAAAGAAAAAAAGACGTTTCAAAGAAAGGAAAGCATTGGTGACTGGATCTAACACAGAGAAAAGGGAGATCACAAACCGATTTACGTTGCCCTCGGTACTGTTCTGACTCGGAAACGTCACCCTATGTTTTATTATTCTTTTTACTTCGGCCCGTACAACGTAAATGTAGGTCTTTCCGGAGGGCAGAGAAGGTGAACCCCGGAAAGGAGTTTAATTTGATGGCAGACGGGCAACAGTGGCGACGAGAGATACGTAGATCGCGAACCGACGACTCGGCTCGCTCATCCCGGATGTGACCGTCCAGTCTGGTGTCCTCTGTAGTGACCACGACGGAAGAGGGGCTTTCTCGTCCGACACAGAGACCGGGACTGCCAAGGGGAGACACGAAACACTCTACGTCGAGTTTCCCCGGTTCCTAGGGCACCGAGGATTTGAAAAACAAAGAAGACATTGTGCTAGTCCTAACAGGAACTGTGCGCAGTCTCGTCAACTCCAATCCTGGAAGTACAAGAAACCTGACCAGAAGCCGAAGGTAGAAAAAGGAAAGTCGGGTAGACGGTGTGGTAGGGGACTCCACTGTCTTGATTTCGAGTACAGACTCGAATAGGGAAGGATCTCATGTCTCAGAGTGGTAAAGGGTCATAGAATTCGTTAAAGCCTCAGAAGGGAACATCGAGTCAACCATTTCTTAGACGGACGTCACGTCCTCTGGGCCCAAGTTAAGGACCCAACCCTTCTAGGGGACCTCTTCCTTTACCGTTGGGTGAGGTCATAAGAACGGACCTTTTAGAGTACCTGTGTTCCGACGTCAGGTACCCCAGCGTTCTCATCCCGTGTTGACTCGTTGATTGTGAGGTTGTGTGATTCGTTAAAGTCCAGGAAGTCTAGACCAGGGGACGTTGGAAAGGTCGAAAGAGAGAGAGAAGGAAAAAAAAAAAAAAAGTTAGGTATAAAAATAGTAATCTTTATTAATATTATTATCCCTAGTGCACGACTACCCGAAGGGACCACCGAGTCTACCATTTTATAGACGGACATTGCGTCCTCTGGAGCCAAACTAAGGACCCAACCCTGCTAGGGGACCTCTTCCCTTACCGATGGGTGAGGTCATAAGAACGGACCTCTTAGGGTACCTGTCTCCTCGGACCACCCGATGTCAGGTGCCCCATCGTTTCTCAGTCTGTGCTGACTCGCTGATTGCGAAAGTGAAAGTAGTATATAACTTCTGAATGATACACTTCCACACGATTAGTGAAAGAGAAGTAATATAGGCAGATAAAATAGGGTAACATTAAGAGACTCCGTTCATCAAAGTAATAGGAGTAAAGGGTTCGGTCTACCACTCTGAATCCTTGTCTCCTCAAGTCATTGGACGGAGTCCAGTGTGTCGAAGATACACCATGTAAATCCAGAAAGACAGTGGTTTGGTGGGTGAAAAAAAAAAAAAGGACGACACTAAAATAAACGTTTACATAACCTAAACATCTAATAATACCCTATCTTGACTGTAGAACTTTTGTGACCTAAAAAAATTAGCCCCGTATTAAGGAAATGTTACGACAGAATAAAAGACGATATCTCGTTTTACTTAGTCAATACGTATATATATGTAGGCGAGAGAAAAACCTAAAGGAAGGGTAAATCCAGTGATATCTTCGTAATTCATCCTAAAGGACACAATATGTCCTCCGGTTTGGTGGGTGAGAATTAGTGATTAGAAACGTAATACATATAGTACGATGTCACATTGGGTGTTCAAGTGTTGAGAGAGAGAGAGAGTTGATTTAGTCGTCGAGTCTGTCAAACTCTTATCACGAAAACAAGGAACGAGAGTAAGGATCGACATTGTGTGCACCGTCTCTCGGTCTTTTGCAAAAGATTTGACATAAGATAAGGTGGGACAGAGGATCACCACCTATCTCCGTACTCTCGATGAGAGATCTAGGTCTGATCAAGTCTAACGAAAGGACACCAGAGACCTAAACAGTACTAGACCCCGACTCAGCAATCTACGAGGCACTCAATCAAAGGATACACACATTACGCTGAACTCACGCTTCATTTACTCATTGAAGTGAAGTCCGACAATTTCTTGCGGGCCGTATCTCCTGCAAGAGGTGCCTCCATTCGGAATCTAGAGGCAACCGACGGGCGACTGGGTGTCGTGAGACGCCCGTGGAAATCCTTACGTGGCCAGTCCGAGACGAAGGGGAGACAAGACGATCTGGAACCGGGAGGACCGACACCCACAGTATGAAACAAACCCAAAAATATAGTGAGGGGAAGTCCCGGATCGTCCCTCACACTCGAGTCATTTCCAAAAGCTTACTCATTCGTGTCTTAACACCTTAATACAGATAAGACGGTAGGACCGATACCTCCTGTTCTTCCGATGGGCTGTTTCTAAGAGTCATCGGAAGAGGTCATAAGTGTGGACAGTCTTGATGTAAGTTGCCACACGGTTCCGGGCAAGTCTCAAACGAGTTGTCGCACAATGACTTTGACTGGTGTGTCCGGTGACGTCCTTGGTCCACGACCCGTGACGACTAACGGGTTGTCCGTAGTCGGGTCAAGTGCACTTGTGCAATACCATTCATCGGGTCACATGACCTCTCTTTGACCACTCGTTGTGTCTGCTTATTGTAAGAAGCACCTCCACCGTCTCCTCTCTTGGTGACGTACGGTAACAAGCTGGAGGGGATGGAGGACCTCTGGAGTTAGGCACAGAACCTCTTCCGGTTTATCCGTTCGATCTTTTTCTGAGACGTCCTCCGAAGAGAGTCTTACCACAGGTACGGGGCCTGTTTCAGAAAGACAAGGTCCGGTCGGTCCTTTAGGACAACTCGTTTCCCGTCTTAGACCGAGGTTCACGGGAAGACTTGTTCTGAAATAAAGTGTGGGGTCACGGACATTTGTGGCTGAGAGTCGTAAAAAAAGGTGTAGTGTTCACTTTTACTACCTGTTTCAGAATACGTATCCCTTCACCTAAACCCGAGTTAAATTTATAAAGATAAATATTTAGACAGTTGTCTCAACAGTTTGTTACTTTACTCTGTGAACCCCCTTATTAGTTGGGGTAGTAACGTCAAAACTCGTATTAGACTCGTTGGTACTTATTATCTATAAACTATTTACCTAAACTCTCGGGTCAGAACCACTAGTCCGTGTGCACTAAGGTCGGAATGGAAAATGATCGACATTAAGTGCTTGATGTACTGAACCTTCTTAGTCAAAGCGGAGGGATTTGGAGTCAAAGGAGAGACGTGTTACTCCTAATACTTTGGTGGATGGCGTCTCCCAGCAACCCTTGTAGCGTACTTGCAGTACTACACACATTGTGTGGGTCGTATCAGGGACTGGGTACCATTGATGAGTTAGGGACGAAACAATCAGATTCACCTTAATTCAAAAAAAAAAAAAAATTTAATCACACCAAGATTGTCCCTGGATCACATATCGTGTCCCTTGAGAGGAACTACAATACGCTGTCGGACCTCCCCTGCCCCAAAACTCCCTCTTACGTACGTACCTATACATACCGACTCAGAGAGACGACAGGTGATAGTGTCGTAACAATGGACCGCTACGTGCGATTCACAGAAGTCAGTATAAGTGAGAAACGCTGGGACACCTGATATCGGGAGGTCCGAGGAGACAGGTACCCTAGGAGACCCGTTCTTATAACCTCTCCCAACGGTACGGGGGGAGGTCCCCTAGAAGGACAGGGTCCCTAGTTTGGATGTAGAGAAAGTAGAGAACGTAACCGTCCACCCAAGAAATGGTGATCGTGGTGGGCCCTTCGAGGATGAGGTTATGTTTTAAAAAATTTTTTTCAAAAAAAATCATTTTACTTCTCTTTTTTAATCACACGAAAAATAAGAAAAAAATCCCATCACCTTCCTTAAAGACGTGATCCATCTACCAACTTGTTTTCAAAATCTCGTCTCTTCTTTCTTTCACTTTCTCTCTCCTTCCTCCTCTCTTCCTAATTTCGATTTTGAAAATTGTTCTGGGGGTTTGTATTTTGTCTAACTGCATCCTAGCGAAGTCAATTAGACGGGAGCGCACAAAGGGCTGGCAGAGGGAGGTGGAGACAGGAAACTTACTAGGAGTCATCCCCGTCGTAAGCCTACAGAGTCCCGACGGCGACGGGGTCCTGCCGTCACCACAGAAGAAGTACGTGTCGGTTGTAGCACGGGACCCCAGTCCGTCGAGACTGAATCTAGACCCGGTGTGGAGAGTGACAAGGACGCTGTAGTCCTCTTCGCCTCCGACGTCTCTCTCCGGCCTCTCGGGTGCGGGCTCAGACGGCATGAGTAGTACCCGAGTAGTGTGTCTCCCGAGAAGCCTTCTGAAAAAAACAAGACCACAAAGTGTCAGACAGAGATGGCGGGGTGACCGTAGAAGAACTCCCGTACTCAGTCGACAGAGAAGAGACATGGGAAGGTGGCGGCGATATTGTGAAACGTCAGTTACTTACAAAGAGACCAACGACCGGGCTATCGACGAGTAAAGATCGTCGAGACAGAGGGTCCCTTCGTTTTGACGGAGCAGTACTTAGAAACTGAGAAGTAGTATTTTTATCCCCTTCCTTTGTAATGTATTGGCACAGTATGTTAACTTTTGTTAAAATGTCGGTCACTGTGTGAGGGAAATGTTGTCACTGAACGGGTTACAACGTTGTAAGGTCTTACAGGAGAACAAAGAACTTTCCCTCCCACCCCAGTACGGTTAAGGGTCTTTCATGAATTTCGTTTGGTTTCCTGTCCAGTGTAGTGGAGCTCAGATTTAAAATTGAAGTGTCACAGTACGTCATTCAAATATCGTTGTAGTCCTCCTCTTGGACCCGGAAGATTTGAAGTCCTTGGTGTTAGGTCACTTAAATAGCGATTTAATGGCCCCGAAAGTTAGACAAACATAAGAGGGACAGAGAATTGTTTTCGTCTGTGGTTTTGAATCATAAAAACTCACTAACAATTCGAGGAACGAGAAACGAACATAATCGAGTGAATTATGTGAGAGGAATTGACTCTCTACCAATCACTTCGATTACCACTCACTGAAACGGTACCAGACGACTACGACTAACTGAGACCCACAGATGTGTTACTTGATCAGGATGATAAAAGAAAGGGGGTGACACGCGATCTCGACACAAGAAGATGGACGACAAAGGGTCTAAATTCGAAACGGAAGGACCAAAAGAGAACAGATTCTTGAGGGGAGACAGTGGAAGTGGTCCGAGATGGACGTCTCGATAAGAAAATTTTAAAGGTCGAGTTTGGTGTGGAGAAGACATTTCGGAAGGAACTGACGAAGATTCGTCTTGTTGGACCAAGGTTACGACCGTATTGAGACACACACACACTTAATAGATAACGATAATTATGTGTAGTGGGAGCGGTTTGACTTAGACTTGTGACGTCACAACCCTCGTACAGAAATACCAAATAAGGATATAGGAGTACGCAGAATGTCACACGATTGTAAGTACATCGAAGAGGTACTCACAATCTACCTTCCTACTCATTTTTTCCTTTGAAAGTTCCTCTTTTCCTCTCGTTCTCGAAATAAAGTTAATTAATTTGACGGTTGTTTAGACTCTCCGTCCATAATCATAGGAGTAAAAGGACGACTCCGTCCGTTCTGTCTGTGATATTGTCGTGGTCTCTAGACAGACTAAGGGTTCGACCGTAAGGGAAGAAAGAAAATCTTCTTCTTTTCCATGTAAGAAACCCTTTACGTCAACTGCAATAGTGCACGTCTTCGCCAATTACCTCTAGTCTCTTTCTTCCCTTCCTTTTCTTATTTTCTTTCGTGTAGTCTTTACTTCCTCCCTCCGTATAACAGTCGAGTTCCGCCTCTCCTCTGTGCGAAAGGGTCCATCTTTGGTCGAATCGTGGTTATTCTTCCACGTTTCATTCTTTCTAACGCCACTGTAAATCTGTCCGATCTTACTGTTGTCTTAACTTGGGGTCTATTAACCTGTTCAAAAGAAGTTTTGACAAAACTCTCGGTCTTTTCTCACTTCCCGTTTCTGTCCCCGGACGTAGTCCGTTTACTTTTTCCTACTAAATTTCCACCTACAGTACCGAGTCCTTCCCCTACCGAACTGGAGTGACAAACTCTTCCCTTCACGGACCCTCCAGACCGTCGGACTGATGACTCATGTAGAAGCCACCGACAAACGCCACCGTATACCGACTCTTTACTACCGTCGGGGTGTCACTATCTTCCTACTAGTGCCTACCGTAAAATTCTCTCTCTCGTCCTTCGTCTCTCCTCGGTTTCCGGAGGTGTTAATGGTCAGCGGCGAACACTTTAAATACGTCTCACAAATGAGAATTGACCACTCTTAAGTGTCTACCACTCTCCGTGGCCCCCAGTCTGTCACGGGGGTGTCGATTGACGAATCCTTGGACACTCTATAGTGAAATTTACAGTTCATACCCCTTCCTTTCCTATTAACGTTCGTAATATCACGTTCTTTCCCGAACCCAAATCTGTGTGACATCAAAAGAGGAATTCTATTAAGTATTATCGGTTCATGGGTGTAACGATTTTAAATCTTCTTAGAATGTTTCAACTGTACCTAATTAAATTTTCTGAAAATTTATACATCCGTTCAGTCCCGAAGGGACCACAGAGTCTCTATTTCTTAGGTGGATGGTTACGTCCTCTGTATCCAAGCTAGGGGTCCACCCTTTTTAGAGGACCTCTTCCTTTACCGTTGAGTGAGGTCATAAGAACATACCTCTTAGGGTATCTGTCTCCTCGGAACGTCCGACGGAGGGTCCCACCCAGTGTTTTCTCAGCTTGTGTTGAATCGTTGATGTGTCGTTGTTGTTACCATTCGACGTAAACCCTCCAATATGTCAACCCGTCTTTTCTTCGGAAAGAAAGTTTTTCAAAACGTAGGTCTTACTATGACGAGGGTGCATGATCACAAAGGGATTTCACTGGCTCGCTGACTTGACTTGACTTTTACAGAACTTAGGAGACAAGGTGAACTAAGAGTTTAGACAGTATCTTCACTCAGGTATTTGGTGGGTGAGGGCTCTCTTTGTCTCTGGTTCTGTGTCTCTCTAGTCACTGACAACTCGTCTCTCACCTCCTCCGTGAGACGGGAGGGCAACAGAATCGGGGACAAAGGTATTAGCAGGAGATTGGGAGCCGGGCTGACTCTCGACTTAGAAAAGGTCTTTTCTCCCTCTCACCCGTTTTTGTATTTACGTATTTATTTTGACGAATTACTGACACAGGGTAAAAAGATGTCACAGTCCTCAAAACTTTACGGTCTTAGTGTACAATTCCTGCGACCTTGTAGACGTACTATCTCAATGTGGGGATTAGTGTCTTATCTCAACGACCTCTCCTGTAAATGAGGTGGGGGACGTAAAAGATCTATTCCTTTATCAGGACCTCTTCACTTGTGCGACCCTACAGTCTCTCGACCGGACTGAGAGTCTCCGACAAACCAAGTAACGAAAGGTTATCCGTTAGAAAAAGTACCGGGAACCTTACAAAAAGGGGTGTAGACGTATAGAGAACATAATGAGTAAGACAAGAAAAAAAAAAAAGGGGATTTTCCGGGTGTAATATTTGAATGTATATATACAATTCTCTAGTATAAGGAATGACAAATGGTTGGAATAATGTTTATCTTTTATCGGTACTTTTATATACGTATTAGTAACTTCACTTATGTAAGTAGCCAATAGATGTATTTTGGTATATATATACACATATATATATATATATATATAAAAATATCTGGTACGAAACCATTTACGAAAAGGTCGGGTACACAGGGTAAAATGTCCGTTCTTTACACTCAGGTCTTTCAAAATTCGATACGTGGATGACGGAGACAAGTGAATAGACTAGAGTCATACATCATAAGAACATTGGTCGTTTTTATAAACACAAGCCTATAGTCTGGACCTGTTCTGTGACTCTGATACCAGTCAGGTTGGTTTCTACTACACACCTTCCACAAGTCGTCCTACTCCGTCTCTCGACTTGTCAGTCTCCAAATAGCCGTAAATTAGAGTCTTGACGAGGAGCGTTCCTTCAAAAATATCGTTCATAAAGAGAGACGTCTCGTCATCCGGGGAGGTCTTTAAGTCCTAGTGTTCCTATTTCCAGTTTAGATGACTTAGAGTTGGAAGTTACGGGCGACGAGGGGACAGGGGTCGTTATGGTCTTTCTCCTAAGACACTTCCAACTATTACCGGGTCGTTCAAAAACGGGTCCTCTAGGACCACAAAGTTTCTCTTTTGGAAAAAAATCTTAGACTCTCAATTACCGTTCGACTTATCAGTCAAACGTTTTCACCTCGACTGTTCAAAATAAAACTAAATAAACGTTACCTTTCAGTCTTTTTATTTTAATCGTCCTCTACGGAGTCTCAAGTCCCGTCTGGTACTGCAAAAAGACCATATTCAAATACGATCCTAAACCGATGGAACCTCGTGCTTCTTACCTTTAACCGTTGTGTGTTCCTCCTTGATCCTCTTACGTTTTGAACGGCTTCAGTGTTACAGATTTACTTATAACACCCAAGTTTTAGTCTCTCCGGTCGGATCACAGGGCCGCTCAGACCAGACTCCCCTGACTCTTCTTCGTTTACATGTCACACTTTCTTTCTCTTTAAAAGACTGGTTATCCCTACAAAAGAAAAGAAATTGTTCTTCCTAGTGTATAAAGTAAGACAACTGGAACGGAAACGGCAATACTTAGAATCGTTAATTAGAGTTCCTGTTTTGGTCACTAGTACGATTTACATCCCATAGTAGGAGGCAAAAGATAACATTGATACAAAGAGTCTAGATAGTCTCGTAATTTTTAGTGACCCCCTTATAAAGTTTTACGTCTAAGGAATCCGAGTTGGAGACTATGAGTTAGTCTTAAAGGTCGTTATTCCTACTATTTGTTTCGATCTTCTTACCGATCTTTATATATTAATTTCCGGAGTTCACTAAGAATTCGGTTCGTGACAAACTTTTCAGTCAGTCATTCAAATAGTAGAACTATAAACGTAAACATTATAAAGACAACGTTTGCAGAGTTAACATTCGATAGGTTTCAGGAACCACCTTTGTCTGACTCACGTTCACTTCCCGTCCCCTTCTCCGATCTTCTTCTCTCTCGTCTACTCTTTCTCTCTTTCGGACCTCTGTGCTCTTCTGTACGATCTAATTCATCGATTTAGATTGTAATCATAGAACCTTGTCTGTTCCGAACAGATTGGAAACCTCTCTCTGAAGACAATGAGTAGATTTTTTATTTCAGTTTTTGTCGAACGGACCCCTGAAACACTCTTCAAGTCTCAGAGACTTTGAAAAAGTATATTAGGAGGGAATAACCTTTGAAGAAAAAAGGTATATTACCGAGGATTGTCCCTAATATACCTTTATCCTTCAAAGGATAAAGTAAGGAAAAACTCCTTCACCCTTATGGTTCCTTCTCAGATTCCTTCATCTATACTGATTCAGGGTGTTTCTTCCACCCGACACCCTGACGTCGGGGATCGACCGAGACCCTTCCCCATCAACGGGATCAGTGAGTCAGCACAGACTGAGAAACCCTGGGGTACTTGACATTAGGGGGTCCGAGGAGACAGGTACCCTAAGAGGTCCGTTCTTATGACCTCACCCAACGGTACGGGAGGAGGTCTTCTAGAAGGGTTGAGTCCCTAGTTTGGGCCCAGAGGACGTGACGTCCGTCTAACAAATGACGGACTTGATGTCCGTCACCTCCGTGTCACAAGGTCCCTCCTCACCTATTTTTGATCCGACCCAATAAAGTCCAGTCAGGACAGAATTGCACCGAGTACCCTCTACCCTACAACAATCACACTCTGTTCTCGAGTTTAACCGCTGACTGACCAAAACTAAATTAATGTATCGTTCTATCAAAGAATTCTCGTATGTAGTGGTCGGAAAGAGGATTTGTACCCAAATTAAAAGTTGTTTTGTGAAGAGCGTATTTGTTGTACAGCAAAGATTTGGGAATAACGGTAAGGGTCTTGACGAACGTCGGAAAGTCTTTGGGTAATAAAATATTAATATTAGTTCTGATAATCCTGTCCTGTTAAACACGGTTTTCGTGTAAATGTGAGTCTTAACAGTGAATCGTGACAGTGGTCCTCCATAGTATAGATAAAGACATCTTTAGTTCCTCTCATCGACTGTGACGGAATATTTGAATGTTAAAGATCTACCGCACCCTCCATGACTGGAACAGATTTAATAAGAGGTTAGTCGGGAGACTTATGGGGACCACATTATCGACAATGAACTACCTTTCTTACGCCGGGACCCTTAGTCCGGTTGAACCTAAGTGTAGGATTAAAAGGAGGAAGGGTGATCTACTAAGTGACACCTAGAGTCAAAGAAGTAGACTTTTTACCGTTTTGATAATCCTGAACGGGTAAATTAAAATTGTCAATTCACTTAATCATGTGTCTGACCTTGTGAGGGTCCGTACATGGGTTTCAAATTGAAAGGTTTATAATCAATAATAACCCTAATTACACATCTTCGACACACTGGAACCTGCACAACGAGTAGGAGAGACCCGTACGGACAGGAGAAACAGTGTCACTCCCTTGACCATGGATTGAGTGTCTTATCACCTTCGTTAGTCTATGCTCATGTACTACGAGTTGTATTTATAAACGAAGGAAAACTAGTCGACAAATAAGGTGTACGAAGTGACACTCGACTTTCGGAGGTACTCGAGGCATTTCCTTGGGTCTCGTACACTAGAATAAGGTCTGTAGACCTTCCGGAAATCGAAACCTTAAAGGGGCATTGAAGACACGAGTCAGTGTCCAGACACTAAAGGTAGTCCTTCAGTCTGACTGATCTTTTTACTATGTCGTTGGATTTACCCAACAAATGTCCTTTCCCGTACCAGACCACCTGGACTAATCAGGTAAAAATTTTTAGACAGTAATACACATAGGAAAAATAAAATTTTTAATCAGGTTATCGAAATAACTTTCTCCTCTCGTCTCGGAGAGAGGGGAGACACCAGGATCGTGTCACCCGGAGTCCGAGACTCGTAGGTCCGTAGGACATCGGGTTCTCCGTAGTACACACAGAAATTAAATGAAAAACTGTCCCAGGATACCGACATCATCATTGCGCCTTCTCACTGTTATCATTATTAGGAAAAACCAGTTATGATTAGTTTTAACACTACTACTCTATCCTCCAAAGTACGTGAAAACACCCTCCTCCCACGGGAACCGTATCCTGTCACAACTTATCTCATGACCGCTACCTCACTTCAGAATCTAGGATTGGAGTCTCGACGGGAAGTAATTGTCCACTGGAACCCGTGAAATATCTTACTTCACAGGCAGAGGAGTAGATAGTCGACCTTTATTAGTCATAGAAAGATTAATTGACTATCCTGTTTCATTTACTCTACCATAGATTTTCCGGGAACGTGTTTTATCAACGAGTCAATCTTCATTGATAACAATAAAAATAATCGTAACAGTATTATCGCAAACTTGACACCACAACCTCTTCTGACAACTCTCAGGGAACCTGACGTTCCTCTAGGTTGGTCAGGTAAGATTTCCTCTAGTCAGGACCCACAAGTGACCCTCCTGACTACAACTTCGGTTTCGAGGTTATGAAACCGGTGGAGTACGTTTCTCGACTGAGTAAACTTTTCTGGGACTACGACCCTTTCTAACTCCCGTCCTCCTCTTCCCCTACTGTCTCCTTCTCTACTAACCTACTGTAGTGGTTGAGTTACCTGTACCCAAACCTACTTGAGACCCTCAACTACTACCTGTCCTCCGGACCGTACGACGTCAGGTACCCCAACGTTTCTCAGCCTATACTGACTCGCTGACTTGACTTGACTTATCGGGTCATTTCAGACGGTTCTTCTATCACAGTGGGGGTAAAATACATACCTTTAGACTCGAAAGTCTGTGCACTTACTTAACGGGTCTTAGTGTGTTGTTCATTTACTTCTCGGGCCCGGTCTAGAACCAAAGACGAGGGGGTCCTTCAAGTGGTAGGTGACTTAGTCCTAAGACGAGGTAACATCTACTCGTCCCAGACCGAAAACGGAGAAAAATTTAGGATCGCCACCATAGACTATTAAGTCACACAAAAAGTCTTACTCCTGGGACGGTAGAGAAAGGTAAAAAGAAGGGACTCCCAGCTTAGGGACTCAAACAGATACTCATACTCGGAGGATCTCTGAAAATTCTAAGGTCCAAAGATTCAGTCGAAGTCCGGTCCGAACCTTAGAAATAGTGAATTTTTGTTTAAAATACACAAATAAAGACCACCACGGCCCAGATCCAGCGACGGACGTCCGAAAGAGAACAACGCCACTTATCCCCGATGCGAGATCGAGACCACGTGGCCGAAGGGTAGGGTCACAGAGAGAACAACACCGAGTACCGACACCACGGACACCCGGGTCCTCAACACCGTGTGTCTGAATCAACGGGGTGTTGTACACCTTAGAAGGATCTGGTCCCTAGCTTGGGTACAGGGGACTTAATCGTCTACCTAAGAATTGTGGACCTGGTGGTCCTTTCAGGAGAAAGAGTAAGAATTCTATCGGGGAAGTTCGTCCATTTAAATCTCGACACGGGGTAGAGGGAAGGGGAGAGATAAAATAGAGACATCAGTAGGATCTCATAGTCTCTCCAAATGGGAAGAATAAGTTCCTTTGTTTCACTTTAGTCTCTCAAATTCTTTTAGCAGGTTTTATTATAGTATTCCCACGTCGTCCTGGTCCTAAGTTTGGGCAGACATACGTAGACAATCTGATCATCGGTGTATTTCTTCAGGTTTGTCAAATTTTTTTTTTTGTGTGTGTGTGTGTTTGGACGGGAGGGGAAACATAAATCGTTATTACCGATCTTATAAGGGAACCTTCTTTTACTTTCGGCTTCAAAGATCGGTGAGGATCGGTGAGTACTAAAAGTATCGTAGACATAAGAAGTAAATCGTTTTATCTAATAACTGTATGATCAATGATCCGACTTTAAAGATTCAGGTTTAATAGTCAATAAACGCGGAGAATAATTTGTTGGATTTTCTTCACTCTGAGTACCATGGTCTTCCTTTTAAGCAGGTTCCCGTACGAAACAACGAGGAGGAGGAGGACTGTCAGGTCGACTTTAGGACACGATCGCACGTGACGGTTTCAACTACCTGAGTCTGATATGGGCGAGCTAGAGGAATAGCGTAACTAAAGGTCACTGTGTAGGGACGGTAAATTGCTTCCCTGTCTTCCCTTATCGGAATAAGCTTTGGAACACCGTCTCTCCGAGAGACTTATGTCGAACCACCCCTTCACGATATTTATGTCTTCGTCAACGTCGGTAGACCTTCCGGTAAACTTTTCTTGATATATGTACCTCTTCCGTCACCGTGGGGTGAGGTCATGAGAACGGACCTTTTAGGGTACCTACCTCCTCGGACCATCCGATGTCAGGTACCCCAGCGATTCTCAGCCTGTGCCGACTCGCTGAAGTGAAAGTGAAAAGTGAAAGTACGTAACCTCTTCCTTTACCGTTGGGTGAGGTCACAAGAACGGACCTCTTAGGGTCCCTACCCCTCGGACCACCCGACGGCAGAGACCCCAGTGTGTCTCAGTCTGTGCTGAGTTCACTGAATCGTCATCGTCGTATATGTACTTTCACGACCCTCGGAGTACCTCTTCTTAAGTAAGGTAGTCCTTTCTATCGACTTCACCCTTTCCGAATCAGGTAGTGCCAACCTCCTTCACCAACTAAAGTTCGAGACGGAGTGTAGAGAGTGTGTCGAGTAAAAAGTCGGGTGACGTGTGGGAAACCAAATTGGTAGTATAGACCTAAGACCACAACTCGGGACCGGTTGGTCACCTTGGCGTTCACTCGATTAAGATTAGTCCCTCAAAGAAAGAATGAACCAGAGGTAGGCACCCTATCAGTCTTGGGTTCGGAGGAAGACCCGAGATAATGAAAAGGCCTTTAGTGGTCGTCCAAGGACCTTCCAGGGTGGACTTGTGTCTCCACAGGATTCTTCTTACCTGACTCTCCAGACAACACAAATTTAGGTTCGAGACGGTAAAAGATGGACACCCTGAACTCAATCGGAAGTAGAGGATTACCCATTGTTACGACTATAATAATCACGGGTAGATTATCTGTATCATCCCTGTCTGTATCATCCCTGGATTTTAAACTACAGTATCTATTTTGTTGTCTTATCCCGAATTTTTATCGGTGTTTCTTATTAATAATAATCTCTTCAAGAGATGAGGGGAAGACGTTTCAGAAAACCTTATAAACCTCAATTCCTCGGTTCACCTCCTCCACTGACTCTTGTAGGCCGTCCCCTCCCTCACCTTAAGACCTCGGGGTCTCTGACGTACCCGTTGTCTCTCGACACGAACCCTAGACCGTCGGAACTGACCCTTCTTGTCTCCGGTAGTAGACGACGTCTCTACTAGGAAACGCGTGAGTAGTCAAGAAGTTCATTCTTCCACATCATACAGACAATACACTGACGGCAACTCGAGTCCCGATCCCTTCGTTTTCTAGTTCTCTATGCGACAAATAGGGTCAGTAAGAACATTCCCGAGGACACTCAAGGACCTTCTGAAGGGGGTTGGTGGTGGTAGGGTCTTGGACGACCACTACAGATCTCTCCCATATCTCAGGTCTTCCTTCGTCCCCAAGACTCTTGGGACACCCACCTCCGACTCTGTCTCCTTTCGATGGATCAATGTGAAGGTCAGGAGGACACCAGACTGTCCAACCCTTTTGTGGTTAGCGATTCTACCATATTGACTCTTCTGGTGAGTGAGTCACAAAGAGGGACACCGGAGAAGTAGTTCAGGGTCTCCTGATGAGAACAAATTAACGATTCAGTACGGACTGAGAAACGCTGGGGTACGTGACCTCTGGTTGTTCGAGGAGACAGGTACCCTAAAAGGTCCGTTCTTATGACCTCACCCAACGGTGAGGGAAGAGGTCCCGTAGAATGGTTGGGTCCCTAACTTGGGTGCAGAGGACGTAACAGCCCGTCAAAGAAATGGTGACTCGGTGGATTCTTCGGGGGACCTCCCAATGTGGGGATCTTTCACGAGAAACATAACTTGTACATGATAAAAATTATATTCTCAAAACGTTTCATTATTAGATGGGGGAAAAATATAAACTTAATGGATCTGAGAGTCCCTTCATTTAGAGTCCAGGTCTTCCACTCACCCCTGACACCCAAAACCGACAGAGGTTTCGATGCGATAAGTTTTGTTGTCTCCGTCAGAGAAACCTTAGTCCCGTCCGTTGGTGGTACGATTTCAAATGAGAGTCACAGAAAAAAAGGAGAAGACAAGAAGTAGTTCTAAAAGATCAAGATTGATTGATGTGAACAGGTGTATGTCAAAAAATAGAAAAAATTAGAGGGAGTACGTGAAATACCTTTCTTTCCATAATATTTATTTAGTGAGTCATATATATATATTACATACATACGTATACATAAATGGATTTCAAAGTACCAAAGTCACTTTTTGGAACTGATGACAGTTGGTGTTTCTCTTCAAGCCCTCAAAGTGAAGGACAAAGCACTCGAATTCGGTACTTCGTCACCTTTCACTCGACGGGTCACAGCCGACTTTCGGGTCAAGTCCGGGACGGTGAAATGAGACACCGGATTAGTAAAATGAAGGAACTTGAAGACCAAAATGTGGTCATTTTACCATTTTGATGAAGAAATAGACGTTGGGGTGAACGTAGTATTCTTTAAGTTTACACCAATATTAACACATTTATATAAGATTCCATATCCTATAATGTGTTTAAACTCTGTAATCATAATTAAAAAGAGAAGAAAGATAAGGTGGGAAGTAGAGAGAAATTAGGTCTCTTAAACTTACTGATGTTTCTTGGACAGGATTCGGATTTAAAGGAGAAAGAAAGGGAATGCAAAGACAGTATAGTAAAGAAAGGAAAGAACGGATGAAGTGGACTTCAAAAGTATTAAGTTTCATCCCTCTCCCCTTGTCACCCTTATTCCGGTCACTGTCGGAACATACGTCCTTTATAAGGTTAACCCAAAACTAAAAGGAGAAACCTCAGTATACACGAACTTCATTGTGCGTCTATGTTTTACGTGTGAATTTATACTCGTACGTGTGAATGTATCTCGGATCTGTGTGTATTTTTGGGTACGGAAGTTCGAATGACTCTTAGTTGTGTCTGTAAACATATATTCTTCAGTGTACGGTTGTGACCTCACTCCTGGATTCAGTTCGTCGACTCTGTAGATGTAGTCATGTTTATGAGGGGAACGTTACATTAGTGTGAAAGAAGGTGCGTCTACACTAGTGTGTTTGTACTTGCCCTTGTACATCTCCGCACACCAGTTTGTGTATACGGGTGAAAGTGACCGTGTACTCTGGATATTTGTGTGAGTCCGTACAAGTCGTTGAAGTTGGCACGAGGTTGGTTTTATGTGAGACCTTGTGAGTCAGTGTTTGTGTAAGGATTTACACCGGCATATAGAGTCAAAACTGTTTACATAAAAGGTTTGTAGGAGAAACGGGAAAGAAACGTGGAAAGACTGCTTCGACCTACTCACACGAAAAGATTCTTAAGTGGAATTGTACTGGGTGTCATTGGAGTCCCTGTAATAAAAGAACTTTTACTGTAGACGAAAAAGGATTTACACCAGTACCTCTCTATGGGTTGTCCTTTCTTCTTCCGTCCGAGGGGTGGAGTTTGGTAAAGTTTGATGGTACTTTTTGAGTTACCAGATAGTCTATTTTGAGTGAACGACGTGTTCTTTTTAAGACGACGTCAAGAGTAATACACCAGGGGGTCGAGAGAGGCGGGTGCAAAGACCCCAGCAGCTCTTTTTGGCTGGAACCTTCCAGTGGGGTGGAGAATGGGACGGAGATTGGACTTAAAGAGTAATACTCCGGTCCTTCAACCTGGATAAAGGGAGATAAGGTTATTCACGGTGAAAGTTGGTTTAATAAAACTATGATGGAAGTCCTGTCAGTATTGAATGATCCATTATTGAAGTCTTACTGTAGTTCACTGTTTTACTATCTGACATAAAATGTATAAAGGAGTTTTCTATCATCAATTTATACCTATACAGGTCGGACAGAGATTGTCAAAATAAATACCATATCTCTTTTGCACCTTTTACTCTTGACCTAAATATTTCTGTTTTTATATAGTCCTAGATTATCAATTATTTATCTTGTACGGCTCCCTATTGGTCTTGCAAACACTTGACTTCATTTCACCTCTCCTTAGACTTAGTCCTCGGAAGACCCAGTCCTTCATCTTAAATTTGATATAAGTTATCCTTTTCCTTTTCATTCGGTTCTGGATCTAGTTAGCTTTGCTGGTTTTTGTGGAACAAAATTGTACGGATTTTGTATATTGGACTCCGCCAAAGGTGAACTTTCCGAGTCCTCTTCAGACAGGAAAGAATGAGAGTGCCTCCGGGTCAGAGAATCGAGATTAAGTCAAGCTACCCGATTCTCAAATCAACTGAAAGGACGGGACCTGAGGAATCGACTCAACGACTTTGTAGGGGGCCCTTCGAGACATAGAACCGTGTCATAGATAAGGGACATGTGATTCGAGGCACTCCGACCGTCAGGATATCCAGAGCGCAGGGTGACTTAGTGGCCGGAAATCGTGTTACGAACCATGTACCGTCGTAAATGAACAAGTGACTTGTGTGGGACGTAGGTAGACCCGTTCCTCGCGTAGTCCCCTAAGAGGAGGAGTCCACCTCCACCAGTGAAGAACGCCCAACCAGAGACGTAGACGACAAGGAAGACCTGAGGCCCCAAATGGTCGGTCGTTCCGAAAAGACTCAGAAGAGGTCTTCTGTACGGCGGGGTCCTGTGACAGGAGGGTGAGGTCCATCCACAAGGACAAGTCTTCCGCTATCTCGAGGTGGACGACGGAGTCCTCTCTGAAGAGGTCGAAGACGTCCTGCTACTTCTACTACGGTCGTGCCGACGAGTCTTTGACGGTCCAGACCCGTTAGAGTATGAGCTTCTATGTGGTAGCCGAGACCTACTTCACGACCCTGTGGTGCTGTTAGTGGAATGCCGAGAACACCTTTGGAAGGACCTACTACAACCGCCGCTACCGGTGGGGTCCTTATTTCAGGGACATCACTTCCGTCTCGACTTTCCCCCCGTGCGGGAGGAGGTTCAAGAAATGGTCAAGTAAGGCGTGGGTCCGAAGTAGGACCGAGCTCATCTAATGTTTCCGTAGTATCCACGAAAGTGGAGACGGTATGAAAAACGTCGGTCGTTCTTCGTAGTCCACCTTTATCTTGAATATCTGATCCTGAGGATGGTGTCTATGGTCCTCATGTCACTGTTGGCTGTGCGACTACCAGCAGAACGAGTAGACTGTTCACCGTAAGGACTTTGGTTCGTGACCGTACTGGAAGGGTAGATGTCCGAGACGTGTGTAGTAAACGAGTCGAGGGTGGTTCTCGACGGAGACCAGGAACTGGGTGACGTCCTTTGAGACTACAAGTGTTTGTGTTCGTTTAAGTAAGACTCATTCTAAATCGGTTCACTCCAAGGAACCGTTTGAGGCATCAAGAACGAGGAATCTCCGGCACTATGCCAACTTTGACGTCAGATCCTAGGCCTCGCTCACCTCACCAAGTATTTCTTTACATAGGTTACTGTTCTCAAACAACACTGAGTATAAGTCGTGGACTTCCGATCCCTCCCTCACTTTACGGCAGGTCCTGTGGACAAGGTCAACTGTGAATCTCTCCAGGTCCTACCAATTCAATCAGTCGAGACACTTCTACAGTCCCTCGTTCAACAAGACTTTTCTCAACGGACGGTAAAAGTTCCAGACGTCTGACTGATTCGGTCATTTCTACGGCACCTTCTGTTAGGCCTACAACCACATTCTCTACAGTTCCATCGCCTCCAAAGACTCACTATCCTTGCAACTTTTTCGTAACTAGACAAAGTCTCACCTTACGACTTTTAGGTCCACAAGATCGACGAGATTCGGGTACTTCAAACTTGAATTCCATTACTGCAGTAACTTCGAGTCTAGATTTACGAAGTCCAACCAACAGGGTTTTAGTCACACTCTTGTCGTCGAGAACTTTGAGTTCACTAAAGAAAACTCTAGATCTATGACTTCCGAACCATCGTTTCAGAATCATTTTGACGAATGTACAAACAACAGACACTTTTGTTTGAAAAACTCTCTTGCCTCGAGGTCACGTCCTTTGAATAGTTTCGGTGTCAATTAGTAAAGATTCACAACGGTAGATTTTAGAAATTCTTCCCGAACATCTGAAGGATTTCCATATGAGTTGTCTCTTTAGTGTCTTTGTAAACGGTTTGTTAATTTATTCAGACATAGCAAGACACTCTTAAACAAGTTCATGCGATAGGCCTCAACGAGTTACCAGTCCAACGTGTCAGGGAGGTCCGTTCTAGACAGTTTAAAAACGTTGAAGGAAAGTAAAAATTTAAGAGGGTTTTGGTCGGCCAACTAAAAATTTGGTCGGTCTGGAACTTATGTTCAAAAGTACTGTATACTTGACAATTTTAATGAAGCGTCTCAGTTAGGTAACTCGAATTAAAGAAATTTCCATGGACCAAGTTATTTAAGATTTCCCAAGTCCCTGTTTAGATTTCTCTCCAACTCATCCCCGTAAACTACATCTTGAAAGTGTAGAAGTATTATTTATAAAACCTAAAACAACAATCTTTCTAGGTTCACGAGGTCCAACCCTTCCAATCTTTTTATAAGTCCATTGAACTTCCTTACCTATTTTAACACTCGGTGTAATTCGAGAAAGTTCCAAAACTCTACAGGTTACCCCTTCAGTAGATCTCTATGATCCAAACAGAGGTGCCGGTGGTCGAAGACATTTGAACTATCGGGTCTTTTCCGAGGGGTCCGATTTGAGACCTATCCCAAAGGGCAGTCATAGTTCCACCTCTCCACCAAATCCGGAACTTTACACAACAGAAGTTATTAGAATTAAAGCGTAGATGTTCTTTTTCTCTATGTCTAATATATTATAAAGACGACTTATCTTTTGGTTTTACTTTATAGTTGGGTCAGTAGATCCAGAGGTGTGTCTATATTGTTACGATATATTACCACGTGTTCGTTTGCATAGGTCGTTCCGTCTACTTTGTTTCTTCAGGGCGTTTAAACCATGACAGTGTGATCGGGTACTGTTAGAAAAAGTAGTGTGATCCGTGTGTACGATTCGTCTCCGTCGGGTGGGTTGTCTCCTTTTAGTCAATTTCTACTTACTAACCCCGTGGACTTCTGACTTGGGGTCTAGTTGAAATCGGTAAAGGACTTTGTACATTAACACTAATATGTAGGTTGACCATTCTACTCTATCTGTCAACAATTAACGATCCGTACTATTTACTGGCGACTTACGGTTAAAGTTTCTATATCTTTAATATGGATTTACAGTGTCTATAGGAATCGTAAGTTCTTTTTAAGGGGTATCTTATTCCCCGAGTTTCTCTTTCTTACCCGGACGCTCACGTCCTCTGGACCAAAACTAGGGACCCAGTCTTTCTCGGGGACCTCTTCCTTTATGGTTTGGTGAGGTCATAAGAACGGACCCTTTAGGGTGCCTACCTCCTCGGACCGTCAGGCACCCCAGTTTTTGTAAACGTGAACTGAATCACTGGCTTGTTGTTACTGTAGGGAAGTCTCTTCGTCTCCTACCTCCACTTCCCTTGTGTGTTGACCTTCGTCCTCGACACCTATGCTTAGAGACTGGACAACAGTTGTTCGGTACACTTATATATGAATTTGAGAGGTTCGGAGACAAACGAGTAGATGTTTTTCTTTTTTTTTTTACATAGTCATCTAAAGACATCCCTGTTTTCCGACCGACCAGATAGTGTTTTCGTAGGTAACTTTTATTCAACTCAATAACTACCATGGACTTCTGTGACACTTCACTCCACGCTTCCGTCTCGCCGATAACGTGGTATTGGACAGGAATAGAATTAGATCGTAGAGGAGGGTCGATTGGTCCTCTCCCTTGATCGGAGAGAGACCCTTGTATAAATTTCGAAGACTCCCGTCAAGGAACCCATGTACCACCCAGCTTCTAGGTAAAATTCCCTGGGACTACTCTTTGGTAAAAAGAAATTTTAAATTCTTATAACGAGACCGATGGAGTTAAGCCATGTCAAGAACTGTTTTAAGAATGAGTCTTTTGACTTTAAATCTTTGATTACTTTACGATATTATCATAAAATATCAATATTTCAAGTGAAACGTTCCAAAAATTATATATATGGTACAATGAGAGTCATAGTGTAAATTGGGATACCATATTCCAAGTAGTGAATACAAAATGTCTATACTTTGACTCTGAGTCCAGTTTACATCTCTGCTCGGAGGCCGGTGTACCGTCATTTACAACCTCCTCCTGAGTCGAGTTCATAAGACTGAAGGTATCCCGAGGTACAGAGACGGAAGTTTTACGAACCAAGGATGGAAACAACATCAGATAGTTATAGATTCAATCTCATATTTTGTAGTCTACTAGTGAGAAGATGTCTTTATAAATGATAGGAACATAGGAAATAATTCTCAAAGATACTATTTTACAGTGTATACAAAGAGGTGAAAAGTGTTTGAGAATATCTCTAATATCGGGTAATACATAATGAAAAGATTTATTCCAGGGATTACTACTTTTATAAAATCCTTATTCTAAGTCAAGAGGGGTTTTACTACTATTATTGAAGTGGATGAGATTACTTACTATATGAAGCAACATAGTCTTTTCTTTTATGATCAGTGACAAGCAAGAATGACGTCTACAAAAGGAAACTTGTACGTAGAAAGAGAAACCGAAAGAACATAGAAGGATTAAGGGATAGGACATGGAGTGAAAGTTATAAGATCTGTAATAGACTTAGGTTGAGGTAAGTTCTTGAGACAGATTTAATGAGTGACGTAGACACACAATCAGTGAGTCAACACAGGTTGAGAAACACTGGGGTACCTAATACCGGGTGGTCCGAGGAGACTGGTACCCCTAAGACGTCCGTTCTTATGACCTCACCCAACGGTACGGGGGGGGTGTCCCTTATAAGGGTTGGCTCCCTAACTTGGGTCGAGAGGACGTAACGTCCACCTAAGAAATGGGTGACTCGGTAATCCCTTCAGGCCACCGAGAGACGTATCTTCAGGGGAAAAGACATGTCGTGTTTCATAACGGAGATCAAAAGTTTATTGAACAGTGGATGAGAATATATAATGATAGAAATAGAGTCCAAGTTTTAGGTTTTAGTCTTAGTTCCTTGTACATAACTTACGGATGATATACGGGTCGTGGTACGAGTCCAAATTGTATAATTAAGAAAAGTCACCTATACGGGAGGAATTATCGATCCCAACACACAATTTATAGTTGTATAAGAACAAAAGATCGTCTCACTTGTTGTATATCGTCGTTCATCAGTTATTTATAAACGACTACTTTCTCAAGTTCAGTTAAATGAGGGGACTGAATTCTCTTTTAGTCTCTATCTTAAAAGGAATCTTTGACAGAGGAGGTTGACGAAAGTGTTTATTTTTTCGACTCTGGACTTCTTCCCTCTATCGAACGGGTTTCAATACATTATTCCTTCAACAGACAACTCACTTATTAATTCACTTGCTTTTCCTCTGGAGTACTTAGTCCAAAAGACTGAACTCTTACTTTACTGTTATGGTCCTTGTAAAGAGGAACATGTCACCATCTTGAGTACGTAATGGACCTATTTAGGTCGTGAACGTCAAGACCCTTGGACCTCTTCAATACCGACGGATTTACAGAGTCCATCAATTTCGAGTCCAGGTCGTAGAGCCAACTATGCCCCTACAACAGCCCCTAAAACATCTCTAAGTCGAGGTACGTAACCATTGACTACAATCCTTGTTGGACTTTACTAATCTATAATCTACGTCATAGAAAGACGTACGTGGAATCGTCTGAAGAGTCGTTGAGAGGAGAGGATCTGATGTCGGAACCTCCGATGACCCTGTTCGTTTCTCTGGTCAGTTGGAAGAAAGTTTGTAGGTAGGTAGGTTAGTAGGTAGTGGACTAGTAGACAAGTAGGTAGGTGAATAGGGAAGTAAATAGGTAAGTGAAGTAAGAATACTTTCCAGAATGAGATCTAATCCTTCCCTTTTCGTGGATGGGTTACAAATTGGAGACGACAGAGTTACCGTCGTAAGTCGTTCTTCGTTACCTCGGAGCACCACTTCTAGACTTCGTGATCTCAGGTTTTCAGGATCTACAGTGGGATCGAGAAGGGACACTAAACGTCCTTCCGTAACACAACAACGATAACAAAAAGATTTATATGGAGAGTAACATATGTTCGAATTTCTCTGAAGGTCAGTTCAGAAGTCGTGAAGGAACCAGTATCGGGTTAAAAACGGTTAAAATAAGAAAGGGAACCTAGTGAGTATCGAGTCGACTATTTCTTAGTCGGACGTTACGTCGTCTGGGGTCAAGTTAAGGACCCAGTCCTTCCAGGCGACCTCTTCTCTATCCGATGGGTGAAGTCATAAGAACCCGAAGAGAACACCGAGTAGAACACTTCTTAGACGGACGTTACGCCCTCTGGACCCAAGTTAGGGACCTAACCTTTCTAGGGGACCTCTTCCCTTTCCGATGGCTGAGGTCATAAGACCGGACCTCTTAAGGCCCAGTGTTTCTCAGCCTGTGTTGACTTGTTTAAAGTGAAAGTGAACCCAGTGACTGGAAACTCGTTTACTCTATCTTTGCTCCTGTTTAAACTGCACGTGTCTGAGGCCACCACCTTGTATTGGGAACTATGACGGAACCAAGGATTCGACTATAGATAGGGTATAAGGGTTTAAGGAACATTCGGAACAAGAGGTTGAAGGGTAAATCAAAGGAATAAGACACTAAGAAGTTGTTTTAAGAAACGAATTCGGTCGATTAAAACCAAAAGTCAAATTTTGGGTATCTTAGACAATTTTCCTAATTACTCTATTCCAAAAATTTCTCTAATAGAGTTTCGGATAATGTCACATTTACTAGTTATGTAACACTTGTACATAATAATAACCGATAATAATTAAGAGGTGATATACTCCGAATCCAGAATGTACAATGTATGAACTTAAATTAGACGTTTATTTGGAAAATTTCTTATTCTTAAGTCGTTCTACTTCATTATGCACATTTCAGAGTATCCGGTGTCACGTCGAGAAATGAAATAAGTGAACTAGAACTTTACAATAAGGAGTCTCGTAGACGTGTCGGGTATGACAGATTATCTCTTACCCCGGTCCCAGTAGGGAATGGAAGAAAATAAGAGGAAGTGCCCTCTGTAGTGATAGATTGTACTACGGAAGACACACTAACAACCTATATATGACAAACAAAGGGAGAGATCTAACATTTGAAACTCTTAGATCGAGAGACAATACAGAGGTCGTGAGTCTTACTACGGGTCTTTTACTAATTACGAGTTATTTATAAACATATACCGAGGTCTGAAGGTAGTCGAGGGGTAGATCTCATTCCCAATACCACCCTCGTGTTGAGTAAGCACTTTTCCCAGAATTTGGTCCGAACCTTTTACAAGGGAAACCAAGTCTTTTCCATCTATAGTTAGAACCTAAGACTCTGACATCTAACATATCTTCCGAAGGTTCTTTCCCTTTTAAAGTTCCGTTTAGACCTTCCTGTTCACTCTAAACCTATGCACCTTTCTCCTTCTTGCTCCCTTCTCACACTCATGTCTCTCCACCTTTTGATCGAGACGAATCTACCTCACACCGTCCCACACTTTGGATTTGGTCTACCCCTCGGTCTCGGTCCAGGCCTCCCGGGATATGAGACAGGATGCCGTTATGCAAATTCAGCAAATTGTACATGTTTAACTCGTTGGTGTGCGCGATCCGTGACCCTGTCTCACTGTCCATTTTGGTCGTTACTAGAACGGAAAAATGTTTATGGCAAAGTTGTACTTCTGCTTATTACTCGTGATCTATAGACGTAAGTGTGTGATGTACATAACATATATACGCATACATCCCCGAAGGGACCACCGAGTCAAGTATTTCTTTGGCGGACGTGACGTACTCTGGGTCCAAGCTAGAGACCGACCCTCTCTAGGCGACCTCTTCCTTTACCGTTCGGGGAGGTTACAAGAACGGACCTTTTAGGGTATCTATCTCTGACCACCTGACGTCAAATACCCCAACGTTTCTCAACCTGTGTTGACTCGCACTTGTGTGTGTGTGTGTGTGCACATATATATGTGTGTGTGTTACTACACGATAATTTTTTTTCGTCATTTCGTGGTCCTTAAGGGACCACCAGGTCACTGACCTGAAACACAAGGGTTACGTTCCCCGGACCTAAGTTGGGGACCAGTCTCTTGATCTAGGGTCTATGGCGTTGATTCTCAAACGTTCGGTGTTGATTTTTTTTTAGGACTTACGGTGTTGAGTCTGGGTGACGTCGGTTTATTTGTGTATTTATAAAAAATTTGGTTATTTTTATTCATCGTATCCCGTAATTTCCGTTTATGTCCCTCACTCCTCGAAATATACTCCGTTAGTTCCTTCCGAAGGGTCTCCTCCATTGTAAATTCGTCTTTAAACTTATTTCACTCCCTAATTCGATACTTGTATAGATCCCGACGTAACAGGTTAACCCATTGGTGTTCGGTGTGTGTCGATAACTTATACTCTTTACACCTATCAAATTATATTATTTACATTTTATTTACTATATTATACACGATTTTGAGTTCCTGAGTCATGGCTTCTTTTTTGTATTTTATAGAACGATTATCAGATCATGTATAATGTAAAACTTTATCATAAAAATTATTTCTCAATTTATTTTTATGATGATTTTAATTTAAGTGGATGAAAATTATAAAAATTATACCGATGATCTTGTATCAAATTTCGTAGCAAAATTTAAATCGATCAATTTTAATGCAATTACACCAATTTATTTTTAAATCAACTTAAATCAATTTACATAATAAATTTAAATTTATTGAAGTGCACTGGGTAACTTGTCGTGAGTAGATCCCCTTTCCGTAAGTAAGATCGATCTCCTTTAGTACTCACGTTTCCCGTGGTACCATCCTTTTCCAGGGACTGTCACTACCTCTTAATAATTTTCGAAAATGCCTGTCATTATAGAATCTCTACCTGGAGCTTTTTGTTGTTGTTTGTTTGTCGTCTACTTATACTCTTCTAATCTAATTTTCTTCGTCCGACACCCCAGTCCTCTGACCAGTGACGGGTTCGTAGTCCGGTCCCCTTGACCCCTAGACGGGATCCCACCGCGACTCCACTACCTGTCTCAAAACCTTTTACTCTCGTAGACCCCGTACCCTTTCCCCTCCTCGGTCCTCTTCGACACTAAAATAGGGTCCTACTGGCATTGACCCCCTAGATATACGTGACTAACTTGTCGTCCTCTGTGCGTCTCTCCTCCTGTCACTCGGCCCACACCCGTCCCTCACCGCCCTGTCTCCTGAACCCTACTGTTCAAACAGAAGAATGTGCAATGTGCTTAAGGGGGTACAGGAGTTACAGACCTGAGACTGACCGATACGAAAAAAACTCAAAGAGGGTGTGGGATTTAGGGTCCTGTAAAGACACCGACAAACGACGACGACACCCAAAGGTTTCGTTATCAGTTCAGGTACGTCCCCCTTTTTTGTCCTCTGCGAAAGACTTACTCTAATGTTTGGTCGACCGACCACGAAGTGTTTCTTTCGTAACGTAATCGACTATAGAACGGAGAAAGGGACAGAGAACAAGAGATAATGGGACAGAGACAGAAATAGAGAGACAAAGAGGAAAAGAAAAGGTTGAGAAAAATAAAAGTAAAAAACCTGTCTTGATCTGATCTAAATATTTAGACTTTAGATGTATCTGTCAAGAAAGATGATTCTCTGTTTTGTTTGTTTGTTTGTTTAGAAGGACTATGACTTTCCCCGTTTCGTTCTCGAGCTTTGTCACATGTTTGGTGGTCGTCTTTCCTCACTGTCCTTCGTCCGAAGAATGTTGAAAGATAATTTCAGATACCAAGAGAATAACTACATTTTTGATCAGAGTCTCTCCAAATTACTGAAGAAGTTTCAGTGTATCGGGTCTACACCTTGTTATCACTAAGATTCGTCCAGACAGACCGGATTTCAAGGATAAGGAGTCACCCCGTGTACGGAGCCCGACGGACAATTACGGGACATTGGTACTTAGTAAACTAAGGACGCCAAAGAATGCAATTTCATTAAATACAGACAAACGTTTACTTGGATTGGTCCCGGGTCGTGTCCCTTTGACTCGTCTCTCGTCAAAAAGTCTGCGTTTCGGTTCGAGTCCCTTCGGCGTGACTGAGATCGGCGAATGGACATGCGTTCCCAGGGTCGAGAGCCAAGAGTCCGTCCTCTCCTACCGGTACCGGCCCTAGTCTCGGTGTCGGGCCGCCCGTGCTCGGTAGTAGGACCGTAAAAGACACTGGTCTTCCCCGAGACACTTTCGTACTGGGAGACAGACACGGCCGGTCCCGACGGGGGCTCCGCGACGTCACAGAGAGGGGCCGCACCACGGGGTCCCGTGACGGGGATAAGTTTCGTCACGACCCAATGCCCTCCTCTCCTTCACTCTCACCGTGGGAATCGGAAGACCTGAAAACAAAGAGATTATAATTAGAGGAGACGGTGGCCTTCCCTTCAATCTTCTTCTTCTTTTACAGACGTCTGGTCCCCGACTCCATTGTTGTTCTCCTTCGACCGAAAATAGGGTCCTTCAGTAGACTGGAGTCCCAATCACTTAAATCCTTTCGTTAGTCTGAGCAGTTTGTCGGACGCACTGATTGATGGATTCTGAGACCGAAAGACGAAAGCAAAACATCACCTTTGAGTGACAATTGACAAGTAAAGGATCCAGTCGGTATTGTTTTATGGGACCTGATGCACTGAATTTGTCTGTAAGTAAAAGAGTGCTTCAAGACCTCCGATCTGCAGACACGAGTTCCCTAGTCGTCCGAACCAAAAAGTCCGGCAGGGGAACCGAACTTCTACCGACAGAAGAGGGACGCGGAAGTGCAGTAGAAGAGAGACGCACACGACCCAGAATTAAAGGAAAAGAATATTCGTGTGTTCAGTATTACCCAATCTCGGTGGGATTAGATGTTGGAGTATTAGAGTCAAGTCAAGTCAGCGAATTAGCACAGACTGGGAAACGTTGGGGTACCTGATGTCGTGTGGTCCGGAGGGACAGGTAGTGGTTGAGGGCCTCAAGCGAGTTTGAGTACAGATAACTCAGTCACTATGGTAGCTTGGTAGAGTAGGAGACAGCAGGGGAAGAGGAGGGCGGAAGTTAGAAAGGGTCTTAGTCCCAGACAAGGTCACTCAGTCAAGAAGTGTAGTCCACCGGTTTCAAAATCTCAAGTCGAAGTCGTAGTCAAGAAGGTTACTTATAAGTCCTGACTAAAGGAAATCTTACCTGACTAACCTAGAGGAACGTCAGGTTCCCTGAGAGTTCTTAGAAGAGGTTGTGGTGTCAAGTTTTCGTAGTTAAGAAACCGTGAGTCGAAAGAAATATCAGGTTGACAGTTGTAGGTATGTACTGATGACCTTTTTGGTATCGAAACTGATCTACCCGGAAACAACCCTTTCATTACAGAGACGAAAAATTATACGACAGATCCAACCAGTATCGAAAAGAAGGTTCCTCGTTCGCAGAAAATTAAAGTACCGACGTTAGTGGTAGACGTCACCAAAACCTCGGGGGGTTTTATTTCAGAGAGTGATAAAGGTAATAAGAGGGTACATAAACGTCACTTCACTACTCTGGCACTGGAGTAAAATGGAATTTATAGTAAAATTTTTGGGTTTAAACCTGAAGGGACCACCAGGTCCACAATTCTTAAACGGACTGTCCCGTCCCCTGTACCCCGGTCAGGGACGAGGTCCTTCTAAGGTGTACGGTAACCCGTTGACTCGGGTACTCGATGTTGACGACGTCGGGTGTACGGGACTTCGGACACGAGGAGTCGTTCTCTTCGGTGGTGCCGATGGTTCCTCGGGGCCGAGTGGTGTGGATCTCTTTGGGGTGAGCGCGTCGGGTCTGGGTCACGTCGTTTTTCACTGACGTATCTGTTTCGGGGTCGGAGTTTTACGTCAGTGTAAGACTCCCCGACTCCCTTTCCAAGGTTAGGTACTTAAAACTGTCCCGTATTTTAAGTCGGGTCCGTAACAGGTTAAAACACTTTAGGACACTTCTTTGGGTTTAAATACTTTGTAACTTTATTTCGACATAATTCCACCAATAATTGATAATTCCACTAATTTTTATACTTATTCACTTCACTTTCAGTGAGACAGCACAGGTTGAGAAACGCTGGGTCACTTGATATGTCAAGTACCTTAAGAGGTCCGGTCTTATGATCGCACGCATCGGAAAGGGAAGAGGTTCCCTAGAAGGGTTGGATCTCTAGCTTGGTCCAGAGGGCGTAACGTCCGTCTAAGAAATGGTCGACTCGGTGTTCCCTTCGGGTTCTTTATACTTATTTTACTCCCATTATTATACATGGAGTTTCATAAGAATATCCTAATTTATTCCACCCAACCCAACTTCTTAGCTTATTTGTATGGTTTTAAGTCTAGATGTGGTCCCACTAGACACCGGTACATTGTAACAACCAGTTCAGTGAATTTGATTACTCTGAATTAAAGGTCAGACATTTTGCCCTATTAAGATTAGTGTTGTCTTCGAGTGTAAATACCTTAAGTATTTTCCTTCCGGAACACTATCAGGTTTTTTACCTTCGACGATACGTAATCTAAAAAAATTTTGGCCTTTATTAGTGTAAACAGAATGCACTACCTTAATTCAAAATCCGTAAAAGTGTCCTTTACGGATCACATCACGTATCGAGTAATCCCATAAGGTATTTAACTGTTGATAATTCCACTAATTTTTATACTTATTTTATTCCTTTTATTATACATGGAACTTCACGACAATACCCTAATTTATTTCATCCTAAACATTTCGAACAGATCTGTGAGATCCTGTCACAGGTCTCATATCCTTCATATCACATTCAAAGACAATTTGTTTTGACATCAAATATACGTATACTGTGGTGAGATTTCACCGTCTTTCACTTCTCCTTGATTTGTGGGAGAACTACTCCCACTTTCGCTTCTCAACTTTTTCGACCGAACTTCGAGTCGCAAATTTTTTGGTTTTAATACCGTAGACCAGGGTAGAGAAATACCGTTTATCTTCCCCTCTTTAACCTTCGTCACTGTCTAAAATAAAACCCCCCGAGGTTTTAGTGACGTCGGTACTTTAAATTTTTACAAACGAGGAACCTTCCTTTCGACACTGTTTGGATCTGACACAAAATTCTTCGTCTCTGTAGTGAAACAACTGTTTTCAAGTATATTAGTTTCGATACCAAAAAGGGCATCAGTACATACCTATACTCTCAACCTGGTATTTCTTCCGACTCACAGTCTTTCAACCACGAAACTTAACACCACGACCTCTTCTGACAACACTCAGGGAACCTGTCGTTCCTCTAGTTCGGTCAGTTAGAATTTCCTTTAGTTGGGACTTATAAGTAACCTTCCTGACTACGACTTCGACTTCGACTTAGAGGTTATGAGACCGGTGGACTACGTGTCTTGATTGAGTAACCTTTTCAGGGACTACGATCTTTTCTAACTTCCGTTTTCCTCTTCCCCCTCCGTCTCCTACTCTATTAATCTATCGTAGTGACTGGGTTACCTGTACTTAGAACCGTTGGAGGTCCTCTATCACTTCCTGTCCCCTCGGACCATACGATGTCAGGTACCACAACGTTTCTCAGTCTGTACTGAATCTCTAACTTT
>SJYO01029776.1:0-10000 GCA_006410555.1 Capra ibex | reverse complement strand
CTCCTCCCCTAGGTTCCGAGTCTCTTCACTTAGACGGTCCCACCTGTGCCCTACTTTCCCGTCCTTTCACAGGTCCGGTGGTCCGTGGTACCCTTTCGGACTACCTCAGATACCTCGGTCTCTCCTCTCTCACCTACCCTTCGTAAAGGTTGTCGAGTTCCTACTGAAAACACCTTTAGTCCCTATCACCATCCTCTGGCACAAGGATACCCGAAGACCGTCCTTGTCCCTACCTTTTACCCCTTTTGAGTCTAAGGTCCACCTCTCAACATACAGTCCTCGTTTCGACCATGTTGTCAGTTTCACTAATCACTTTCAGTGATTCATTACAGACTGAGAACACTGGGGGTACCTGATATGTCAGGGACCTTAAGAGGTCCGGTCTTATGACGCCACCCATCGGAAAGGGAAGAGGTCTCCTAGAAGGGTTAAGTCCCTAGCTTGGGTCCAGACAGCGTAACGTCCACCTAATAAATGGTCGACTCGGTGCTCCCTTCGGGTTCTTATGACCTTACCCATCGGATAGGGAAGAGGTCGTCTAGAAGGATTGGGTCCTTAGTTTGACCCCAAAGGACGCAACGTCCGTCTAAGAAATGGTTGACTCGACAGTCCCTTCGACTTTCACTAATCTCTCAGGGTTACGGTCGGTCCCGGACTGACGGCTCTCGTGTTACGGCCGAGTCTGGTGTCCCACTAGATCTCCGTCTCTCTACCAGTCACTTGGACCTACGTTTGACGAACTAACTCTCTGTCTTTGGTTCCTCTCTGTTTGTGTTCTGACCTACTAATCGTCCGACTTGCGTCGGTAGAGAGGGTTTGTAGGGATGGTTTTAAAGGTCTTGACTCGATGAAGAGTCTTCCGTAGTGGTCTCTTTCTTCGGTGCAGGGTCACTCCTCCCGGGAAAGTAGTGGTGTCGTTCACGTCTTAAGGAAGGTAAGAGAGGGCTACTCGGTGTACCAATAAATGACCCCATTCATTCAGGTTATGAAACCGGTGGACTACCCTTCTTGACTGAGTAACCTTTTCTGGGACTACGACCCTTCCTAACTTCCGGTCGTCTCTTCGTCTGCTGTCTCCTACTCTACCGACCTATCGTAGTGGGTGTACTACCTGTACTCAAACTCATTCGAGACCCTTAACCACTACCTGTTCCTTCGGACGACCCGACGTCAGGTACCCCAGCGTTTCTCAGCCTGTGGTGACTCACTGACTTGACTTGACCTCTACGTCTTCCTCTTTGATGAGGGTGTAAGTATACCCTGGGTCACACAACGATTGTAGTACGTGTCCTTGCCATCGTACTAGTACCGGGGGAACGACACTTCACTACGAGGCTCCTGGTCCGTTAATTATCTGTGGACAGGGTCCAGGACGATTGTCACCAATAGAGACCCGGGTGTCTAGGTGAGTCACAGGTAACGTGTACAGGACCTGAAGACTGTACTTACCTGTCAGACACAACAATCATTTGATGGTACCCACTCCCATGGTATCAGTACTTAAGGTGTAAGTAAGAAGACTGGGACTGAGGGGTAGGGGACTATGATGCACATTTGTTGTAGTAGAGACCTCCTTTAGTACCTTTGCTCATGGTTGGATGTCAGTGGGATCCGGACGTCTCGAGACCAGGGATAGAGTAGAGGTGACTTAATGGTGACTCCAGGATCCAGAGGAGATTACCATGTATACTGTGTAAAGTCCGAAGTGTCTGGGATCCAGAGACGACGTTGACGACAGGACCGTGTTTTCGTCAGTGTTAACTACTTACTACTCACACCGACCTGGACGAAGAACCCGTCTACTGGGTTGTCTTGGCCACTGTAGTATCGATAGACACAAACCTTTCCACGATGTACGACATACACCGTAAAATGAACCTCCGAGTGTTGTGTCTGAGGATCATAGGACTTCTTTCCTGTGTGGTGAACGTCACTCTTTCGGGTATGGTAAGTCACGTCGAGGACCATACCAGGACCCCGGACCGTCTCTACTCCGGAGACCAGTACCTTACAGTCTCAACGGGTCGTACTAGACCCAAGTGGTTGGGGATTGGTAATCAAGTCTATTCGGCCGGTAGTATCCTATCTTCACTAATACACCGAACCGTATTGGTCCCGGTGTCCCTTGTTTAGTCTACATGGTCGTCCCCTGGATCCGGACTGTGGTCTCAACTATGTCCCGGTGACAGGGGACGAGTGTGGACACTGAAGTACGTCACAGGGGATGCCGAGGAACTTGGTTCCTTCGGTCAGATGTCGTCTCCCCCACGTAATCGGGTATTCTCGGTCTGGGTGTGAGGATAGTGTCAGGGTGGTGGTCTTCGATGTTCCGTCCTGTCTCATTCAAAGACCAAGTATTTATCTGTTGACTCCGTCGAGAACCTACTAAGAGATCCCCTACCCAGTGAGTAATGACCCCAGTGTTTCGTCCTGGCACCTGTTCAGACCAAGAGTCAACTAAGTGTGTAATATAAACCGAAGACCACGAGGTGGTTGTACCTTCGAGGAAAACGTGGGTCTCTGTCTATGGTTTAACGGATTACTCTGGAACTCTAAGTGAAAGAAGACATCTTTTTTTTAGACAGTTGAGGATGGAATTAGTTATTGGTAATATCCGACGACGACAGGGTTAAGGATCTGTGATCCTTACACCCTCGTTTCCCATCTTCACCCCTACGGGTCGGAGTGGGAACTCGGGACACAGTGTGAGACCCTTTGGGACAAGGGCAGGGAGGATTCAATCCAGGACCCCCCGTCCAGCCCCCAACACAACCACTCAATAGTCTGTCTCCCTATTCTACGGTCTACTGTCTCCCGTACAGATCTGAGAGAAGTTCTCTGTCCTTCGACAACCTCCGGGACCCGAAGAACCCCGGTACCTTTTTACCCATTATTTACCAGAACATTGGTTTTCCCAGGATCCCTCGGACTCACCCTTTCTGGGCGGGGGTACCAGAGACAGACGGAAAACAAACATCTTTTCAAAATCAGTCGGTCCGGAGGACACTCAGAGTTTTACCACCAAATTCTCAATTCCTAATCTTGTACACTTCTACCTCTTTCTTTATGAGAAATCCGACCCTTTGACCATTGTTATATCTGACACTGGTCGGTGTGTCGTCACAGTACTTTAAGGGTCAAGGGACTTTCTATTGTTCCTCGACTGTGTTCGGAGTTAACAAAGATATCCTTCGTCTGGGGGCCGTGTATTTTTGACGTTCGTGCGTCTGGAGGTCTGACCAACTTTGGTATTCGAACCACCACGAGTTTGGTTGGACTAACGTGTTTTCTGTCGGTGGACTACCCGACTACACGAGACGTCGTCAGTGGAGACGGGAGAAAGAGTGGACCTTTGAACCTCCACCAGACTCCTGCAATCCAGTGATAAAGGGGTCCCGAGGACCTGTTTGGTTGAACAGGAAAAGGTGGTGAATAATTAAAGTGGTCGTCATCCTAGACCCAGTATTGGTCGAAGTTAGTCATTGTCGGACTCGACAGACCCTCCTCGAAACTGAGGTCCCTCCGCGACTAGTCACCGATCCGTAACTCGCGGAAGGAGTACTACGTATACATTAAGAAAAAATTATTTAACTTAAGAAATTAAAAAAGTTCACAAAAATTTTTAGGTAAAATATGAATTCGGTCGGAACTTCTATTCGTGTTTTAGACAAACGGAAAAAAAAAAAAATATGTTGTGTTGAGCCCGTGGGTAAGACACGTCTCGTGACAAGATCCACGTCATTTTCCCTAAGAATTTGAATTTGGTACTGACGTGGAAGACCTTAACACAATAGGAAGAAAAGGTCTTTCATTTTTAATTATTTTAGTGGTAACAAATGATAACTGGACGGGGTTTAGGTGAAGACCGAGACTCTTGACGACGACGATGACGACGACGACGATTCAGCGAAGTCAGTCCAGGCTGAGACACGCTGGGGTATCTGCCGTCGGGTGGTCCGAGGGGGCAGGGACCCTAAGAGGTCCGTTCTTGTGACCTCACCCAACGGTACAGGAAGAGGTCAGGTACTTTCACTCTTCACTTTCACTTCAGAGGGTCAGCACAGGCTGAGAATGGCTGGGGTACCTGACGTCGGATGGTCCGAAGAGGTAGGTACCCTAAAAGGTCCGTTCTCATGACCTCGCCCCACGGTATACGATCCTAGACGGTTTAAATTCTATAAAGTCACTTAAGGAGAGGATGAAAGGGGTTTCATTCTTCCGTCTTGAGGAGAAATAATTTTTTTTTTTAAATTTTCCGTTAAAAAGTACTTTATCATCAAAGACAAAGATAACATAAAAAGAAAAAAAAGGAAGATCGAAAATTCAAAAGAAGGAGGTTGTGACGGAAAAGGACATGTTCAGTTGTCGCAAAAAAGTAAAAAGAAAAGGATTCTGTTTCATAAAATAGAATATCTGTTTATTAAGGATTCTGATCACTATTTATAAAAATTTTTTTCGTCTTCTTTCTTTGAATTCCCAAAGGGACCACCGAGTCGTCCATTACTTAGGTGGAGGTTACGTCCTCTGAGGTCAAGTTAAGGACCCAGTCTTTCTGGGAAACCTTTTACCCCTCCGATGGGTGAGGTCATAAGAACTCGAAGGGACACGGAATCTACCATTTCTTAGGTGGACGTTACACCTTCTGGACCCAAGCTAGGGACCCAACCCTTCTAGGGGATCTCTTCCCTTTCCGATGGGTAAGGTCATAAGTCGGGACCTCTTAAGGTGCGTGACATATCAGGTACCCCAACGTTTATCAGTCTGTACTGACTCGTTGATTCGGGCCCTGTAAGTTCCCACTTAGTTGATGTAATGAAGCTACTTCATTTTTGATTTTCCGTGAACCGTGATTTTGATTCGATCAGGAACACAACTTTGTTAAAAATTTTGATAAATAAAATATTGTGACAAATTTTAAAATAACCAGTTTTTTAAATATGTTTGTAAAAGTCAAGTTGGATTACTTTCACTATAGATCTTTTATAAGGTGTAGTAATTCAGACAGAATTTTTCAAATCTACGATACCGTAAGGATTCCGTGTCACAAGACCTTCTGTTACACGAAGACGCCACGACCCACTATATACACTGACCGACTGAGGTTCACCCGGAGTCGTCCGTGGAAGGGGGACTGCGACCCCCTGACACTCTCCTGTCAGTCTGTGTCCGGGGGCCCCGACGTACCTTGGGACACTCTGTGACCTGGTCGACGACCTTGACCCGAAGAGGAGACTTAGATTCCGGGTCGTGTTCGGTAGTGTCGTTTACCAAGTAGTCCTGTCAACTATCCGACCTCATAAACTATTGGAAGAAAGTATAGAGATTTCTCAGCTGTAGGCACATCCCACAAACTGGGTCTCGATACTTGAGGTTGTGATAGTGAGACTTCCGGGTGTGTAGTGATCGTGACCTCTTGATTTTTTTTAATAAAAAAAATTATAGATAAAAGAAAAACCAACATGACCCAGAATCAACACCGTGAACCCTAGAAAAACGTCGTACTTCTGAGAATCAACGTTGTACGACTGAAGAATCAACATCGTACACCCTAGGTCAAAGGGCTGGTTCCTTACTTGGCCCGGGGAAGTAAACCTCATACTTCAGAATCGTTGACCTAGTGGTCCCTTCAGGCCTCTGGAGTAAGAATTGGTCTGCAAGTACTCGGTAGGTAGCTAGGGTGAAAAAGTAACTGGGGTGTGTCGCTCTCAGGTACCCCTTGTTCTAAGACCTCTCCCCGAGAGACGTGAGAATTGAACTCCAACAGTAGTTACCGTCTCGAGACTCGTCGGTCCAGAAACACCTCCTGAAGAGAAGACTGGTCCATTGGGTAAGGTGTCCGTTAGACTGGAACACCTGGTCCAGGACAACTCTTTAACGGACGCCTAATAACCGGAGATGATTAAACACGACGTCCGAGGGGACCACCGTGTCTGTCATTTCTTAGACGGACGTTAAGTCCTCTGAGCTCAAACTAGGGGCCCAGCCTTTCTAGTGGACCTCTTCCCTTACCGGTGGGTGAGGTAATAAGAACGGACTTCTTAAGGAGCCTGTCTTCTCGCACCACCCAATGTCAGGGACCCCATCGTTCTCAGCCTGTCCTGACTGACTGATTATGTGTGTGTCTGTGTGTTAAACGTTACGACACTTTTGATAAATGCTAAGAGGGTTAAGTACATTCCGCTATTGTGGTCCCCAAAAGAGAAAAGATATGTGTATTCCCTTTATCCTCCTTCTAAAGACACTACTTCTAGAGTCTCGAACGTTGTAAGTCACTCATAGTAACAGTGGACTTAAAGTCTTCGAATTAGAGACAAAAATGTTTACTAACGACGAGAAATAACCCCAGAAACAGTAGGAGTATTTAGGGTACCTTTTATACGGGATTTGATGGAAGAACCTCATGTAGAAGAGGCACCTATCTTAATAGGAGAGGAACCTATAAAGCTATAGGAAGTGGAATCGAGACCGGAGGTTTTCTCACCGTGAAGAGTTTTGTGAGGAGATGGGTCGGTGTTCCATCCTATTACCTTACCTTCATGGTGACAACCCATACAGAGGAGAATCTATGATTCAGTAGACCCTGTACCGACTCTGTTGGAAACCCTTGATGACCTGTGACTACGACAGAAGGTCAAGTCAAGAACAGTATGACGACGACGACGACGACGATTCAGAGAAGTCAGCACAGACTGAGACACGCTGGGGAATCTGCCGTCGGGTGGTTCGAGGGGACACGGACTCTAAGAGGTCCGTTCTTATGACCTCACCCAACGGTAAAGGAGGAGGTTACGTAGTTTCACTGTTCACTTTCACTTCAGCGAGTCCACACAGACTGAGGATCGCTGAAGTACCTGACGTCGGGTGGTCCGAGGAGGTAGGTACCCTAAAAGGTCCGTTCTCATGACCTCACCCCACATTACCGGAAGAAACAGAACAGTATGATACTTCCACGTTTTGTCGATTATAATAATGATGTTCTTTATATTGACGGGCCGTTTGGGGCCTCGACTATATTTTGTGTACCCATCTTCATCGACCTCGACGTACTTGTCCTAGTATTTATCAAGACGATCACCGAAACAGACTCACGGTTTCTTAACTACGAAAACTTGACATCACAACCTCTTCTGAGAACTCTGAGGGAACCTGACGTTCCTCTAGGTTGGTCAGGTAAGACTTCCTCTAGTTGGGACCCTAAAGAAATCTTTCTTACTACGATTTCGACTTCGAGGTCGTATAATTTTTGGTCTCTGTAATGAAACGGTTGTTTGTAGACAGATCAGTTTCGATACTAAAAAGGTTATCAGTACCTACCTACACTCTCAACTTGACATTTCTTTCAACTCACGGCTTCTTAACTACGAAAACTAGACACCACAACCTGTTCTGAGAACCACGTTCCTCTAGGTTGGTCAGGTAGGATCTCCTTTAGTCAGGACTTATAAGCAACCTTCCTGACTACAACTTCGACTTTGAGGTTAGGAAACCGGTGGACTACGTTTCTTAACTAAGTAACCTTTTCTGGGACTACGACCCTTTCTGACTTCCGCCCTCCTCTTCCCCTGTTGTCTCCTACTCTACCAAAGTACCGTAGTGGCTAAGTCACCTGTACTCAAACTCATTTGACGTCCTCCATACTACCTGTCCCTCCGGACCCCTCGACGTCAGGTACCCCAGCGTTTCTCAGTCTGAGTGACTCGTTGACTTGACTTAACTTCCTTGTTCCCGCACCGCCAGAGGACATTGGTCACGTGAAACCGCGGTCCCATTTGTCTGCCCATCCGACCAAATGTCCTTCCGTTCGGACACTCACTCCCTCGACCGTTCTCACGGGTCGGGTCTGGGTCTGCGCTTTGGACGTTCCCCTTTGGACCCGCCCCGGTCAACCGCCTCCCTGGCGAGTCCGTCAGTCGCGTCTCCGCGTCCAGATCTGGCGTCGACGGCGGATAGACCTCTCCTAGTGTCCAAGACTGAACCGTCGGAGCGTGAGGACGTTTTAACCCTAGGTCTACCGTTTCCCTCTCTACCCACTGAGGTCCTCGTCAGAACAGAAGGAGCAAAACGAAGACTAACAGAACAAGTCGCCCTGCAGGTCGCCACTCAAGGCCTACTTGGACGCCCCCTTGAGCTCCTCCAACCCACCCAAGACTGGGCTTTTCCCCTACCCGCACCACAGGCGCCCCCAAGCGCTTTGAAGAACGTCGCACAGCGGCGGAGGAGGAGGAGAAAGGGAAAGGAGCCGGGGAAACGAGGAGCCTCCGAGGAGGGCCGAAGAACGTCCGAGAGGCCCAGTCTTGTCCCCACGGAACCCACTTCATCATTACGGCCCCCAAACCTTCCACTGCGACCCTCTTCGCCCGCCGGCCCTGCGCCGTCCTTTACTCCACTTTGGGAGGTTCCCAGGTCGGGCGGGGACCTTTCACCCTCGGGACCTCGGTCCGCCAAACCCTGGTCAGCCGGAAGGGCCCCTCTTCCCTGGGTCTAGGTGGGGTGTTTCGTGTGGGAGGGCGGGGCTGCACACGTTGTCTCTGGGAAGACCAGGGAGGTAGAGGACCGGGGACTTCCTGGTCGCGAGAAAGGGCCGCCATTCAATATTTGCGTCTCGCCTGGGCCCACGGGTCCGCCGCCGCCGCCGCGCGAGGGCCGACTTTGCACGAACTCAACGAGAACAGGCTCGGCGTCGACGACCGAGGTGGGCCAGGGGCCCGAGGTTCCGCCCCGAGGAGGTAGGCACAAGGGACCCCAGGTGGGGGCCGGGGTACCGAGGTGGGGTCCTGGGGTTCCGAGGCGACGCTCCGAGGGGGCCACTAGGGGCCCGAGGCACCGCGTCAAGGAAGGGGCAAGGACCAGAGGGGACACGACGAGATGGGACCTGGGGCCCCGCCCACGCTCGGAGAAGGACACGTCCCTGGTGCACTCGACCGGGTGACCAGGTCCTGTACACGTTACTTGTGACTCACCTAGACACCTTGGTCTCTATTAGCGACAATCGTCCTGGACCCTCTCCACAGATAATAACGGACCAGGAGCCTCGTAGAGAAGTGTCGTTCCCCCGGTACTAGTACGATGTCAGGACACGGACCACAATCATTGTGTGACCCAGGGTATACTTACACCCTCACCAAGGTCGAGTGAAGTCAGTGAGTCACCACAGACTGAGAAACACTGGGGTACCTGACGTCGGACGGTCCGAAGGGACATGTAGTGGTTGAGGGTCTCGAATGAGTTTGAGTACAGGTAGCACACCCAATACGGTAGGTCGGTAGAGTAGGAGACAGTAGACGAAGAGGGGACCGGAAGCTAGGAAGGGTCGTAGTCCCAGAAAAGGTTACTCAGTCAAGAAGGGTAGTCCACCGGTTTCGTAGCCTGACTGAATGGGGTCCTTTATTGGTACACCGAGTAGCCCTCTCTTACCTTCCTTAAGACGTGAACGACACCACCACCTTCCCGGGAGGAGTGACCCTACCCTGAAGAAAGAGACCACTACGGAAGACTCTTCATCGAGTCAAGACCTTTAAAACCATCCCTACAAACCCTCCCTACCGACGCAAGTCGGACGACTAATAGGTCAGAACACAAACAGAGAGGAACCAAAGACAGAGAGTTAGTTCGTCAAACGTAGGTCCAAGTGACTGGTAGAGAGACGGAGATCTAGTGGGACACCAGACTCGGCCGTAACACGAGAGCCGTCAGTCCGGGACCGACCGTAACCCTGAGAGATTAGTGAAAGTCGAAGAGACTATCGAGTCAACCATTTCTTAGGCCGATGTTGTGTCCTCTGGGGTCAAGCTAAAGACCCAGACCTTCTAGACGACCTCTTCCCTATCCGATGGGTGAAGACATAAGAACCCGAAGGGAACACCGAGTCGACCATTTCTTAGACGGACGGTACACCCTCTGGACCCAAGCTAGGGACCTAACCCTTCTAGGAGACCTCTTCCCTTTCCGATGGGTGGTGTCATAAGACCGGACCTCTTAAGGTACTCGACATATCAGGTAC
>SJYO01029774.1:9112-30000 GCA_006410555.1 Capra ibex | reverse complement strand
TCATGGATGATTCCATATACAGATTACATACATGATTATGCAAATAAAATGATTTTCAAATTAAAAGACAAGATCCTTACAGGTAGTAAACTCTCCAGTTTCACTTCTACATATACATCTTGAAAGTTTTTCACTGTTGACAAGTTGATGGACAGAATTTACCATTTACATCAAGTCAACTTGTTGCATAAGGAAAAATCACTTTTACCTGACAACGTGCTGTACAAATAAAAATATTAATATATAACTGTTCTAAATTTCCTACGGGGATGAGAAAAGACAATCTTTCTGAGCTTGTTTGTGCTCAAACACGGCCCACAAAGCAGTCTGTCTCAGCATCAAAAGTGCAGGTGGCATCCTCTGTGTTTGCTGGTTGTGCCACTCACCCCTGCCTTTTCCCCGAGCCCTCCGCACTCGACCAGCAGGAACGGGCACCTCGGCCAGGGGTGACGGGATGAGAACAATCTGAGCAGCAGCTCTGCCAGGTCCTGTGCAGGGTCACTGGCCTGTGGCCACTCTGAACGTGGACTCGGGACAGGAGGCACAGCTGTGCGGGTATGGCACCAGGCAGGCCTCAGGGCCCCCAGCACCCCGGCTGCACCCAGACCCAGGGCCCCCTGCTCACCAAGAGGTGGGCCTTTGGGTTCTATCCTGTTTTGTAAACTGTTATAACTGCCAAGACTGGGTCTAAAGAAAACATTTTAAATATACTGATGAGATGAGAAAAACTCAAACACATTTCCTTGGATCACTGTCTTACAACAAGCCAATCTTCACAATGTATTAAGTTAAAAAGGAAAATGCAGATCTAAGTGGGAATTTGCCAACCCCAGAACCCCAGCTTTTCTGTTCCAGGTGGCTTTTCACCAGAACCTGGAAGGCTCCAAGGGACACACGAAGGCGAACCCTCAGTGCTGGAGGGTGCACGGGCCACAGGTGACACTGCCTCGGCACATCACCCACCTTGGGGCCCAGACTGAGGGGGGACACCCCACAACGGCCCCCCATGGAGTGCTGACACCACACTGTGGACAGAATGTCCTGGCTGACTGAGCTCTATAATCAAGGGCAATCTCAGAACTGAAAATTCTCGAAGCAGACCTGAAGTCAGTTTTCTCACTATGGAACACTCAGACTTCTCTAAGCAGAAGACAGCTCCTCAGAGAAACCGAGTTTCCGGGGAGTTGGGCTCTGGCACACCCACCGGATCTGTTCGTTGATTTTGTCCAGCTGCTCCTGAATCCTCATGGCCAGAGTCTTGGCATCGGCCTGCCCGCTGGGCGACAGCAGAGCGGGCGCGCTGAAAAGGGTAACCCCGTCGCCGTCGCCGTCAGACACGCCCTCCTCACTCTCCAACACCTGGGCCACGTTGGCCAGCACACTGGCTTGCTGCCCACGCTCCTGGTCCTGATCTTTCAGGGGCTGCACCTGGGCACGAGAGGACCGCGTCTCGTCAGCAACATTCCGGACAGCTCAAGTCTGTCAGGAACTGAACACAGTTTTACATGGAAGCCCTGATTTTGGACAAGTGGGCCCTGCTTATGAGACACTACCATCTCTTAAGCGAGCAGTACTGAAGAAATGGGCAGGAGGAGAATCCAGTTCCTAGATGGCCTGGTGTTATTCAGGTCTCAGCGTGGACGGAAGGCAATCCTATGAGGTTATTCACAAGGGTGGGCTGATGGAGTCAGACACAAAAACCAAAAATTACAAAAATACATCCTTGCTTCCATCAGCATGGCTGAAGAAAAATTTGAAAAAAAAAATCCTTCAGGTCCACAGCCGCTGGGTCCACCCCACTGGTCACTGGTACTAGTTCGCCGAGGAGTGCCGTCCTGGCCGGTTCCCAGCCCTCCATTTTCCAGGCTGGTCCGAACACACACAGACAGGAGTGAGCAGGGGCAGCCAGGGGACGGGAGGGCCAGCCTCCTGTGGCTCTCCTCTCAGGACACAGGCCCTCGGGCTGTTCTGGGGATGGCCCCTCACACCGCAAGGGCGACTCTGTCATCTGAGACGCACGGGAGAGTGCCTGCTGAGCCCCGTGCCGCCCTCCCGCTCTCACACCTCACACCCTTCTCTCCATAAATCTCCCCCCTGCCCCACTCTCACCCAGGTCCTGCCTTGTTTGCCCAGACATGACCTCAAAGCAATAGCGGGGCAGCCTCGAGGTGCTGGCTTGCCGGCTCCCTGTCCCCCATGGCCAGTACCCTCACTTTCTGTCTTCATCACGACCCCACCCCAGGGCTGGGCCACCCCTTTTCCTGGCTCCAGGACCACCTGCCATCATGCCTGCTCCACTCCAGTGAACTAGCTGCCTATGGGTTCACCCCCATTAGCCCGATCAGCACATCCTCTCCATTCTCTCGCCTTAAAATCGCACTTTTTTGAACATTTTAATTCTGAGAAACTGTACTCTAAGTGTTCCATAGCAAAGATAAACACTCAGAACAATACTAACCCTTATAAACCATAATGAAGAAGAAGTTACATCTCAGGTGTAGAAAAGCTTCTGGAGGAAACATGGCAAGCCATTGACAACAATGAAGTCTGTAGAGAGAAGCTGGACTTGGGGTCGGGGTTCGGGTGGTAGGGGACAGGACTCACTCTATTGCCCTCGCTCCTCTCATTGCTTTAAACTGTCTCCCCCTCACATTCATTCCTGGGCATTCCTCACATTCATTCCTCTACACCCCACTTCACTTCCTCACGGGCTTAAACAAGTCAAACGGGCCGAGTTTCCGAGTCACTCGACTCAACCTGGCAGCTCTGTGCTGTCAGCCACGGCAGTCACTCGCCTTGTGCAGCCACTGACGATGTGACGCAGGCCGGTGCAGAGCTCCATGTGGAAATCACACAGATTTCAAGACTCGCAGTGAAAAAAGCATGTAAAGCAGCCCGTTCGTTTTTAGGAAATTTTAGATTGTGTATGTGGCTCGTATTATCTTTCTGACAGAGAGCACTGTCCACATGAAAGGCTCATGCTTTGTCTCAGCTTTCGGGTGAACCCAGAAAGGACTACTCAGAATTCTGAACCACACACAACAGCCACACACTCTAAATCCACCTATAATGCAAATCACACTCAATGTTCAAAACCAGAAATGCTATACACGTTACAGCAGCGGACTAGCCATAAGGAAAATGTAACTCCACTTCCGCTAAGCATCTGCAGTAACTGTAACAAGGAACCCAGCTCAGTTCAGCTCTTAACGCATTTCTAAAGGATTTAGAGATTTAAGGACCTTGTCCTTTTGCATTTCTTCTAAATGCTTTTTTGCATTTTCAACTTCCCATAGGAGAGAATTCTGAAAAAGAGACACACAGTGCTTTAGAGTCAATTCTTAACAGATGTTGTGTGGACTGCGGGATGGCTACTCTCCTGAGTGAAAGCATAAGGCTTTCACCTCGGGATGAGGGGCAGACCTCGCGCCCAGAGTGAAGTGTCGGCACGAAGCCGGATGACAACTGTTAACACTAACTTGTACACAGAAAAACTCCTCCTTTCCCGACTGATCTTCAAGATCCAAGGTGGCCAGGTCCCTGGGGTAAGTGAAACTGCTTTATACTTGCTTTTAGCTTTTGCAGTTCAGTGCTCACTCAAGAAACTGGCTCCGGTTTCACATGCAAAATTCAAACCTGAAACAAAACTATCCCCACCTCAGGGCCAGCCCACAGGTCAGGGTGAAGTGAGGTCTCTAGTGAGGTGTGGGTGTCATCTTGGGTTTTGTGGGGGAAAAATGTGCCACAGAACTTGTAGTGACCATGGGTCTCTCTCAGACAAGCGTGGCCCAAGCGCTGACCTCGCCGAAGGCTCTGGGCCTCGTCTTTAGGGCATTGGTGCAGCTGGGACAGGTTTTCACCAAACCTGAACAAGACTGTTGCCCACTGAGCTGCTCTGATAGAGGTTCTCAGACATTTTCCAAAGCAAATCAAATGAGAGATGGCTGGAGTTGCAATATGAGAATGCTTGCTTTTACTTGCTTCAATCTTTTCTATCACAGTATATAAAAGATCCTCAACTAAACTTATTGATTTGGCTGCATCGGGCCTTAGCTCCATCATGCGAGATTCCTTTGATGTGATTGCCGCGTGGCACGTGGGATCTTAGCTCACCAACCAGGGATCGAACCTGCGTCCCTGACCTTGCAAGGCAGGCTCCCAGCCACTGGACTGCCAGCAAAGCCCCAGAAATAAACTTCTAAGGAAGAAACGAAGGGGTGAAGGTGGACCTAGAAGAATGTTCTAGCACAGCGGCTGGTGACATCGGGGCCACTGGTGGATCCGCCTCACTGATGCTTTCTGTAAGGGTTGCGGGCACTCATCTATGTCTGTTCCTTTACACACTGCCTGTGGAGGCTGTCACGCTTAGTGACTAGCATGAAATGCTGCTACTCTAACCAGTAAAGACATTCTGTCTGGCGCCCTCTCCGGGAGTTTTCCAACTCCTGTCCTGGAGGTTTCCCCCACACACAGACCAGGCCGAGCCAGGCCAGGCCACATGCGCCTCTTGTAAAGGGGCCGTGAAGCTCGCTCACCTTATCCTCCAGAGCAGCCGTTCTCTCCTTCAGATGAAGCTGAAGCCTCTCATCTGAAACAGACAGAAGCTTATCCACGGTGTCTGATGAGTGTTCGTTGTGTTCTTCATTCATTTCTTCTCTTTGCCTTGCCTAAAACAGGAAAAACGAAAACCCATAAACTTCAACAGCAAGTATAGTCGTTCTTTTAAAAGCACCGGGGAGCCGCGACCTGAGCGGCCTGTGTCCTGGTTCCCGAGGCGGTCCCCTCCCACGGCCAGCTCTGGTGGGCTCTTGAGCATCCCCAGAGCAGACGGGCAGGTGCAGAGGGAGGCAGGGACTTCACTGATCAAAGGTCACTTGCAACACTTCTCTTTGGCAGAGCACCTGGGGGACCTTAGTGTCACCAGCCATTTCCTGTCGAAGGGGCTCGAGGAGCAAGCAGATTTACACTCAGAAACAAGTACACTTGAAAGGGGATCAGCTTACACACACGTCAGTGGAGGAATTTCCCAGTATGTAAACAGAGGCTTCATTCTGGATTAAGGGTGCAAAATGAATTCAATTTATAAAGCAAAAAGTGAGAAAATTCATTTTGGAAGAAAAGCCAGTGGAGACAGACTTTCTCATATTTTTCTTTACATGAAACATCACTTGAATTCTTTGTAAAGATTGCTCTTGTCCAGTCACTCAGTCGTGTCTGACTCTGTGACCCCATGGACTGCAGCACGCCAGCCTTCCCTGTCCTTCACTGTCTCCCAGAAGTTGCTCAAACTCAGGTCCATCGAGTCAGTGATGACATCCAACCATCTCGTCCTCTGTTGCACCTTCTTCCCCTGTCTTCAATCTTTCCCAGCATCAGGGTGTTTTCCAATGAGTCAGTTCTTCGCATCAGGTGGCCAAAGTATTGAAGCTTCAGCCTCAGTATCAGTCCCTCCAATGAATAGTCAGGACTGATTTCCTTTAGGATTGATTGGTTTGATCTCCTTGCAGTCCAGTGGACTCTCAAGAGTCTTCTCCAACACCTCAGTTCAAAAGCATCGATTCTTTGGTGCTCAGCCTTCTTTACGGTCCAACTCTCACATCCATACATGACTTCCGGGGAAACCATAGCTTTAACTAGGTGTTCCTTGGATGGCAAATTAATATCTCTGCTTTTTAATATGCTTTCTAGGTTGGTCATAGCTTTTCTTCCAATGATAATTCATATTCAGTTCAGTTCAGTTGCTCAGTCTTGTTTGACTGTACGACCCGATGGACTGCAGCATGTCAGCCTTCCCTGCCCATCACCAACTCCCAGAACTGCCATCCAACTGTCTTATCCTCTGTCATCCATTCTCTTCCTGCCTTCAATCTTTCCCAGCATCAGGGTCTTTTCCAATATGAAAATTCATATTAAAACACTGGAAATCACTACCTCAAGCAATTTTTAAATGTAATAACAAAGTTGGAAAGTCTGTGTTTTATAAAACGAGCATCAATTTCATGGTTGAAAAAGATGTTTTAGGACCTACTGTATAAAAAATAAATGGAAAGAAGACAAAAGAATGATATATTTGAGATTGGCCCTGTGTGAGAAACTGCTTAGGCTAATTGATTGGTCATGGGTATTTATTATACTACTCCGTCCACTTTGTGCATGTTTGAAATATTCCATCATAAAAAATTAAAAAACAGGTTGTTGCTGCTGCTGCTGCTAAGTTGCTTCAGTCGTGTCTGACTCTGTGCGACCCCACAGATGGCAGCCCACCAGGCTCCGAGTCCCTGGGATTCTCCAGGCAAGAACACTGGAGTGGGTTGCCATTTTCTTCTCCAGTGCATGAAAGTGAAAAGTGAAAGTGAAGTCGCTCAGTCGTGTCCGACTCTTCGTGACCCCGTGGACTGAAGCCCACCAGGCTCCTCCATCCATGGAATTTTCCAGGCAAGAGTACTGGAGTGGGTTGACAGGTTACTTTCTGTTAACTATTTTCTGTTAAAACAGAGTCTTCTCCAGCAACACAATTCAAAAGCATCAGTTCTTCAGTGTTCAGCCTTCTTTATGGTCCAACTCTCACATCCATACGTGACTATTGGAAAAACAATAGCTTCGACTACATGGACCTTTGTCGGCAAAGATATGTCTCTACTTTTCAATATGCTGTCTAGGTTTGTCATAGCTGTCCAAGGAGCAAGCATTTTTTAATCTCATGGCTGCAGTCACCATCTGCAGTGATTTTTGAGCCCAAGGAAATAAAACCTGTCACAGCTTCCCCAATAAGGCATCGGCATTCAAATATTTTTAAAGCCAAACAAAAGTTTACTTTGAATTGGCTTAGTCATAAACAGCATCCCAATCTCAAGAGCCTCTGAGCAGCAGTTCTGAAAGTAAGGCAGTGCACCCCTGATCGGGAGACACTGAGCTCTCTGTCTAAGCAGGGAGGGAGCCTCACCGAGGCCTCATGATGGGAGTCAGAACCACAGCCCCCGGGAGCCCGCATGTGAGGCTCCGCAGTCCAGGCCCAAGAACACAGCTATGGTGGGGACAGTACTGACCCCTGAGGCTGGACCTGGGATCCCCACTCCATTTCCTGGATGGTCTGTAGCGCTGTGTGGCCAGTCCTTCCGGGAAACCTCTCTCAGGGCTCTCTGAGGCGAGCCTCCACCATCTCCCTTTTCTAGCGCGCCTTCTGTCCCAGCGCACCTACGGTTCTCCTCCTGCCTAGGAGCAGCCATCCTACACACACACACCACGTCTGGACCAGCAGTTTGGCATGTGGGACCTCAGCGCCACGTCCGAAGCAAGCACCTGCACACCTGGGCACCATGCCTTCCATTTCACGGGCCTCGGGCTGGCACCCTCAGGTTTGTTTGAGGGGCACTCGTAAGGTCCAACTGTATCCTGAGCAGCTCCCGGGCCTGGCTGGTCAGAGCAACAAATGTCCTTCTTGAACCTGGGGACCCACTGGCCCCTGCCCACCACCCACGGGCGACCACATCTGGCCCTGCTCCCGAGGTTGGGTGCCTGGATCAGCAGACAGTGCCACACACGCACACTCCACGGCAGAGACTGGAGCGCCAGAGAAAGGCAGCGCCGGCCCCGCCCAGCCGGGTCTCCGGCCCACAGGCACCCAAGGCAGCTCCTTGCTCTTCTCCTCCAGTGGGGCCTCTATCTGGCGCACCCTCTCCTGGATGCTGCTGTGTCTCTCTCCCGCCTGTCGGCCAAGAACAGCCTCAGCTCCGCTCACAACGACCCTGTCCTGACGGCACGCGGGCTGTGACCGCAGGGGCGGCAAGCGGGCCATGCTCTGTGCAGACCACTGGCCCTGGGTTCGCGGGGGCCACACCCGCACGCCTGCTCAAGCAGCCAGCGCTGCTTCGTGTGTGACACGTGGGTGACGGAGAGTGCTGGTGACCGGCTCGTGAGAGGAGAGGTGCTCCCCACCGCCCCAGGCCTCACAGCCACAGCCGATGCACGCCCCCCCCACACTGCCTGTGGCAAGCCAGCACTGGCAGCAGGCAGTGGCAAGCACGGGACACACGGGGGCACACTTTGCACCTTCCTAAGCTGGGAGTAAAGTTCGAACAGTTTAGCCTCTTTAGTGGCAGAGCTTCCGGAAGACAAAAGTTCAGACTACAAGACCGACCTGGGACAGACAGCAAAGATGTCAGGGGAGAGAAGAAACCAACCCTTGAGAGGAAGATCACAGGCAGAAGGTCGCCCCCTGGCGGCTGTTAGTGACCCTGCTCTGGGAGGGTTTGTGAGCACCCTACACCACCTGCCTCCCACCCGACACCACATGCCTCCGGAGACAGGCCGGCCCCTCAGCGGCTCACTTAGCTCAAGGCAACGCTCCCACAGACAGCCGGGTCAGCACAGGACCGACCCGCCTCTACATACCCAGCCAGTGCCCACCAGCAGTGCGGCGCAACACCTTTCCCACCAGAAGGACTGGGTGGCTGGCTGGCTGTGGGGACCATGCCCCGGCAGCACCACGTTTCCAGGACGCCGCCTCTCACCCGTGGGCTCCCGGGGACTGCAAGCTGGGAGTGGGGCCTGGGTCTGCACAGTGCCCCGCTGTGACTTAATCAACAATGTATGAATAAAGACTTAAAACTGTGTTCATGACAGAGCTATTTTGGCCATCTCTTAAATGAGAATGGGATTTTTCTCGTTCTTTATCCTGCTAGGCTTGAGTTGCTGACTGAACTCTGAGCAGCAGTGACTCGGACCTGAAGCATGCTGGGGACACACAGAGCACAGGACAAAACTGGAGGGAAACTAACGCAGGGATGACAGGGGAGCGGGGACTGTCTGACACTCAGGGAGCGCTCCCATCTCAGAGGGGCAGCAGGACCTGTGTCTGCGCTCCTTCCTGGACTGAGCAGCAGAGGAACAGGCCCTCCCCGCGCCCGCCCCCCTGGGACCAACAGCAGCACCTTGGAGAGCGCAGCCACTCCCTGAGCCAGCTCAGCCTCCACTTCCAGCAGCATCTGCTGCAGCTTCTGCTCTGCCAGGTCCAGGCACTCCTGCAACTGTCGGTCTTTATCCTCCTTCTCCAAAGGGAGACCAGAACATCAAGACGGGCCAAGTGGTGTAGCCTCTGCCATTTTAGTAAGCTGAGGCAAAACCTAAATGCATGTGTCTACAGGATTAGTTCTGTTTCAGAAGCTGCATCACGGTAATTTTTCTCTCAGTGTTCCTGGGCTTGGTTTCAGTGGGCAAAACACCTCCTGCCAGAGTATTTGCTTTTCCTAAATGTCTCCAAAGAAGTCTTTTTTTAAAAGTGCTTATATATTAAAGAAGATCAGGTTTCTGTAGAAGCTTCTTCATTCTTATCGACAAGTTAAGGGTCAGTACGGACCCTTCTTAAAACATCACCAGAATCATCATTTGAACGGAACCCTACCGACCGCAGACGGCCATGGCCTTGTAAGCCAAAATATGGCTTTCATCTCCTCTGAAATACAGACCTGATCAGAGTGTGCCTGGGGAAATGCCAGTCAACTAATATTTGTAAATGCATGATTATTCTTTTAACAGATCTTCTTACTCTGAAAAGTTTCAGTGTAGAACAATTAGACAGATTCTTTTTGAAAAAGAAAAAGAATGAAATCATCTATACGCTCGGGTTCCTGAGAGGTTGGCATTTATTTCTAAGCTGCTTTCTTATATTTTCTGTGTGCGTATTACTCTATGTACATACATAAACAATAAGAGATGCTTTAAAACCCTCAGAGAACAACAGCACATGGTACGTTGTCTTCTCTGATCCGCCTTTTACAGCCATTCTTTTGTATGTCAGAATGCTCTAAATTAGCATTCCACATCAGACATTTCAATGGCTTTCTAGGATTTTATTTTTGTAGTGGGGCCAATGATACACTTTGTCACACACCAGACTGACTCACTTTGTTTTGGAAAAGCCAGATTTGGTTTTCCTGGTTAAGTCCTGATTATCTGAGACCACACAGGAACAGGAGCAAGTAAAGCTCACCAAACCACAGGACGTACAAAGCCTAACCAGACTGGAGCTCTAACCCTGCCTTTTGTCACAGTGACCCGAGTTCCCAACAGGCAGCCAGCTGCTGTGAAGTTCCCTGCTGCTCTCTGCTCTTTCAGTAAAAATGCTACCAAGCCAACAGATTCAAGGCAAGTAAAACAAGAGTCAGGAGTGCAAGTCCACAAAATGGTTAAACCAAATCCCAAATAACTCAAACCTGTAAGTTGCAGTCACCCTCAATTTTTAAAAGAATGTATTTCCTTTCAGTACAGCTGATGTATCATGATGTCCATCAACACTTATGAACGCAGTATTATAGGGTCCTAAGAACTTTCTATTGGGACTTGATTTCCAACATGGGAGTCACATAGAAAGGTCTTTACCTTCCTTCCTCAGTATTCACTACTAGAAAAGTCTGACACAGTTCAGTAAAAGCCACTACCTGTCGATGCATAGAATCCTTATTTGCGATTTGAGGTTGTGTACAGAGATGGCTTCGTGCTGTGCAGCGAGGTAGCGTTTCTCAAGTGGAGTGATTGTCTTCTCCATGTCCTCCTTCTGGGCCATAGCCTACACCAGGCAATGCAGAGGAGAAAAAGTAAGTCATTATCATAGAATACTCCGATACACTTAAGAGTAAAATAGCGGGACTAAATCCTAAATTTCAAATCAAACATTAAATTAGTGTCCTCAAAATTAAAGTCCTAGACATGGCAGTTCTCTGAGATGTGAGCAAAACCGCTCCTATCTCAAATATCACATTTGCCACGATGGCACCCATCTGTCTTAACATCGGTTTGGCCACTCGATTTACCAAGCTTCTTTTCTACAAAATAAACCCAAACAGCAAACAAAAAGTACACTAAACTACTCTGTCATTGCAAGAATTCCCGGAGGGAAGGTATCTGGCATGAAATGAGGAACTTTGTGTCCTACACCTTACAGGCGGGCTGGACCCAGAACAGGGAGGGACCTTCAACAGATCCAACAGAGAGCTCTGGGCTCATCTCCTCGAGTAAAAGTTGGAAAAATCTCATGCAATTTCCTCAAAATTAAATAAGAATATGAATGAGTGGAAACAGAAGTCAAAGTGTAACACAACTGGGAGCAGCCTTCTCAAGCCGAGTTCTCCTAAAGCAGTTACAGCACATGTATGAAACGCTCAAACCAGGAGCAGAACTTGCTGCTGGTGCGACTCCTGTCCGCCGGCTCAAAATCCATTTCAGGTCCCTCCATGCTCACTAAGTAACCGATGTTGTCCTAACATTAAAAGTGAAAGGTATTAAAAACGCTTTTTCCAGAATTCTCTACGTATTAACCTCTGCCACCTAATTTTCTCCTGTGGCCAAGAGTAGTATGAACAGGCTATACAAACATGTGCAAATATTTCTGTTTTGTGTTCTCACACAGAATTACTCACACCGAGCTACTAAACAAGTACACCTGCTGTACCACATGTTGGAGGGGTGCTCTCTGAGACGGCCTCGTGGGGGAGGGGTGGGGCAGGGTGGGGGCTGTCTTTGTGCCCACAAAGGAGAGGTGAGGCTCACAGGAGGAGGCCTGAGCCCCCAGCTCTCTTCTGTTTTCACAGTGATCGTTAGGGAGTTTCTCATAAATCACNGTGAGGCTCACAGGAGGAGGCCTGAGCCCCCAGCTCTCTTCTGTTTTCACAGTGACCGTTAGGGAGTTTCTCATAAATCACGACATCCGCAGACATGACCGCCAGAAACATCCTGACTCTGCATGATCACACAGCACGAGCCTGAGGGGAACTGAGCACCCCTGGCTGACACCCCCCACACCCCAAGGCTGCAGAGTCAGGGTGTCTCAAAGAGTAAGGACAGGGCCAGCGCTGCCAACCAGCCTTAGGCCTGCTCTCAGCAGGCCAGTCTCCCTCCTACATTCAGCCTAGAGCCCCCAGGCCAGTTGAGAGAGTCAGAGATAACAGCATAGGACAAACCGGGGACCCCGTCCACCCTGGGCATTGTTGTGGGGGCAGAAGCTGTTACTGAGGGTCTGATGCTGCCAGATGCTAGAGAAACCAATCACCTTGCGCCAGCACTCATCAAAGAGACCTAGAAGAGAAGAGACAACCACTGAGTGGTGGGGAGGGCCCGCTTGCCGCACCTCCCATCCTAGAGACAGGGTGCAGGGTGGGGGCTCAGACACTGAACAAAGAGCCCCAGGCCTGTGACTGCAAGTGGGACATTCTGAATCTGGAGAACTCTCAGGGAGGAGAAGAGAAGGGGGAATATGAAGTAAAATGAAACCCATGTAAAATCTCTGTGCAGTGCTACTGAACCACCCTCTTCTCCTGCCTCCTCCTACCAGACTCGGCCAGGGGGAAGAGGGGACCATCAGCTGAGCTGGGGGCCCGATATGATCATGGTTTTGTAGGACCAGGAGAGGTGGGAGGGGTTTCCTTGGGAACAAGATCAGAGACAAGCCAGGAGGAACAGGAGGATTGGGGAGATGAGGGAGGGAGCCAGCACCTCCTCCTTCCCTTCTAGAACCTCACCTTTCAAGAAGCACCACACAACCCATCCGATGAGGACAATGGCGTTTCCAAGTCCAGTTACAACTCCAATCCCCTGCCCTGAAGGGCCTGCGGAGGACAAGGGGGTGACGGGGAGTGTCTGGCTCGTGGCTGCTGGCTCTCCAGGAACTGGGGCCTCTCCATGGGCCAGGGCACCTGATTCTTGGTCCACACACTTGATGTCGCTCCAGGGGGTACAGTCCGTGACCATGACCTTCCCATCAGGGCACCTGGGTACAGACACAGGGGTGATGTAGGGGACCCATCAGGGCCAGCTGCCTGGATGAGGAGAAAGAGGGGGCAGCCTCCCATCCTGGGTCCCCTGACAAGACAGTGGAGGGGGGCCAGGCTCTTGCTGTCTGCAGGGGAGGGTCCCCTCACTCCCCCTCACTGGGCAGGAGAAGGATCCAGGATTGTGTACTGCAGCCCCCAGGCTCCTACTGAGTGTGCAGAGCTGTCCTTCAGGAGCTGGGCTTCCTCTGCCAGGCCCGCCTGGCCTCCCTGGGCTGCACAGGAAGCTCTGTGAGGTGGGGGCCTCATCCAGGTCAAGGGTCAGAAGGGTGTGGGCACAAGTTTGACTCATCCTCCAGTCAAACTTGAACATGAGGCCCTCTCATCCACCTGTTGACTCTTCCTACCAATCTCAGCCAACACTGGAGCATCAGAGGATCGTGAATTACTGTTGGCCGCTGAGTCCCCAAATAGGAAACATTCAGGTGCTCCTGGGGAACAAGGGGCTGGGTGTGAGGCCTGTTGAGTTGGCTCTGGTTTTATAGGAACCTTGAAGGAGCACACATGTGGCCTCATCATGACTTCTCTCTGCTGTGAGCACTTTGGTCTTTCTAGGCCCCTCCCGAGGAGACATGGGAAGGGGCCACAGGGTAAGCCGTGCAGGACAGACGGTGGTGGTAGGGAGCGCTGCTGCAGGCTCAGGAGACCCCACAGGCACAAGGGAGCTCTGAGAGCTGGGAGGAGCTTCACGGAAGCAGGAGAGAGAAATGGGTACAAGGAAACTGGTGTCTCCTGTGGTTTGGAAGCCCCGCAAGGCTCCTGTGTCTCACCCGGTGCTGCAGTTGTGACAGAATTCAAGTGCATCTTCACGGAAAGTGCCAGCTTTGCACTGACACTCAGTGTCCTTGGTGGGGGTGCAGCGAGTTTTTTCTTCTTCTCCTAGAGACCAAATAAGGTTCTGAGGGTGTGTTTCCCTCGTATGTCTCTCACCCCTTCTTCACCACCCAGAGCTCCATCCACTCAGTTCAAGAAGTGATTCGGATGGCTTCCTGGCTGCTCCAGTGGTTAAGAATCCGCCTGCCAAAGCAGGGGATACAGGGTGCATCCCTGGTCTGGGAAGGTCCCACATGTTGCGGGGCAGCTACGCCTGTGTGCCACAGCTACTCATCCTGTGCGCTAGGGCCTGTGCACCACGATGAGAAGCAGCAAGAGTAGCCCCCCTCCCCACAAGGAGAGAAAGCCCTTGTTCCGCAACAAAGACCCAGAACAGCCAAAAATAAATGAATTACTCTTTTTTAAAGTAATGTTGGGGCCATTTTCTGTGGCAACACACATAGACCATCCATAGAACAGCCACTGTTCACGTGTCAGCAACAGAGGCATACAAAAGGGACTGTGCATCATTACGGATTGCACCAGGGCTGGGGAGAAAAACGTTTTAGATCACAAAGGAGGAGCAAGAAGTGGGGTGGGGTGAGGTGTAAGCTGAGGCACTGTGGATGGAGAGGAACCCTTGGGTGATGTCCCAATGGGTGATGCCCTGCTGGAGTGGCAGAGGGACCTCAGGTCATGAAGGCTGAGAGAGGCTGAGATCCCAGAGCAGAGGGCGTGGCGCCCACAGGAGCCTGGCCCAGGATCAGACACATAACACAGCTCAAACCCAGCCCTGCCCCACTCCCCCAGGCCTTCTGCACTCTTACCATCCAGCCCCCTCCATCAAGGGACACGTTATTCCCCTCTTTCCAGCTGATATTTTGAAAGACTTCCCTACCAGTTGGCATGTGTTATGCAAATAACGTCTGCTTTCATTTATTTTACTGACCTAAGACAAGTTGAAGACCTAGCTGGGCTGGAAATCAGGTTTCTGACCCCTCGTCCCATTTAAATCCCATCTCATCACCCAGCACCCTAACTGCAGGCACAGGGGACCACAGGTTCTGTACCTGATTTGCAAGTCATGCAAGGTAAGCAAGAAGAGAGGGTGTTTGAATGACTGGTGTCGTCTGTCCCATCGGTGCACGGGGCACAACCTCCCCTGGCTTCTTCCATATAGAATCCTGGGAAGGAAGGGAAAAGCAGGTGAGTAAACCCCACAGGATTCCCTGAGGCTAGCAGTGTGGCTGGGGAGGCCTCTTTTGGCCATCTGTGGAATCCACAAGGGGAACTCTCCTCAACCGGGCTTTCATCTTTTGATTCTTCATCTGCCACATACCTTAGACAGACCCTAGACCAGTACTGCCAACAGAAATATATTACAAGCCACACATCCAAGTCACATTCATAGCTGGCACAGGAAACAGTAAAAAGAAAGGTCAGGGGCTTCCCTGGTGGCTCAGAGGGGAAGAATCTGCCTGCCTATGCAGAATACATGGGTTCGATCCCTGTCTGGGAAGATCCCACATGCTGCGGAGCAGCTGAGCCCAGGTGTCACAACTCCTGAGCCTGTGCTCTGCAGCTCGGGAGCCACAGCTACTGAGCACACCTGCTGCGACTCCTGAAGCCCATGCGCCCGAGAGCCTCTGTTCTGCAACAAGAGAAGCCACCCCAGTGAGATGCTCACCTACCGCAACTGGAGAGGAGGCCCCACTCTCCACAACTAGAGAGAGCCCATGCAGCAGCAAAGCCCCAGCACAGCCAAAAATAAACACATAGACAGGAAGACAAGGGTTGGAGACCAGTCTTAGGATCTACCTGGTAGACATAAGTTCTGTTGGAGGCTCCCTTCCAGTGGGGCTGATGACTGCTGGTCAATTTCATCCTTCCTTACAGATGTGGCTGAAGCAGGTTTGACCTATGGGGACAAGGCAGGGACAGGCATGAGTGGCTTCCACACTCTCACCCCTTCTAGGATCCACCCCACATTTCCTTGACGACTGCCTGCAAAATGAGACAGAACTGGGACCTTTCTTCCCAGCTCTAAACTCTCATTCTTTTCATGTTTGTCCTTTGGCCTTTTGTGCTAACAAGTAACTTTCACTTCAGTTTTTGCCCCTGTATTCTTTCCTCTTAAAATATGTTTATTCCAGAAAGTGTGTGCTCAGATGTGTCCAACTCTTTGCGACCCCATGGACTGTAGCCCATCAGGCTCCTCTGTCCATGCGATTCTCTCAGGAAGAATTTTGGAGTGAGCTGCCATTTCCTCCTCCAGGGGATCTTCCTGACCCAGGGGTCAACTTCAGTCTCTTGCATCTCCTGTGTTGGCAGGCTGGTTCTTTACCACTAGCACCACCTGGGAAGCCCAGAAAGTATAGGCAAAAAAAAAAACTTTTTATAATAATACAGAAACCACAGAGATCCCCTTGATTCGAGAAGATATCCAGGATTTTGTGTCTTGACTTCTTCTATTTGACCACATGTGTGAATACTCTCAGGCTCTCTCTCTCTTTCTTCTCACATGTGCATGCACACACACACATACACACACATTTTCACAAATGAGGGTTCTGCCATGCATACAATTTTTCATAGGAAGCTGAGACAAAACCTAAATGCACGTGTCTACAGGATTAGTTCTGTTTCAGAAGCTGCGTCTCGGTAATTTTTCTCTCAGGGTTCCTGGGCTTGGTCTCAGTGGGCAGAACACCTCCTGCCAGAGTATTTGCTTTTCCTAAACGTCTCCAAAGAAGTCTTTAAAAAAAAAAAGTTCTTATAGATTAAAGAAGATCAGGTTTCTGTAGAAGCTTATTCATTCTTATTGACAAGTTAAGGGTCAGTACTGACCCTTCTTAAAACATCACCAGAATCATCCTTTGAAGGGAACCCTACCGACCGCAGACGGCCATGGCCTTGTAAGCCAAAATATGGCATTCATCTCCTCTGAAATACAGACCTGATCAGAGTGTGCCTGGGGAAATGCCAGTCAACTAATATTTGTAAATGCATGATTATTCTTTTAACAGATCTTCTTACTCTGAAAAGTTTCAGTGTAGAACAATTAGACAGATTCTTTTTGAAAAAGAAAAAGAAGGAAATCATCTATACGCTCGGGTTCCTGAGAGGTTAGCATTTATTTCTAAGCTGCTTTCTTATATTTTCTGTGTGCGTATGACTCTATCTACATACATAAACAATAAGAGATGCTTTAAAACCCTCAGAGAACAACAGCACATGGTACGTAGTCTTCTCTGATCCGCCTTTTACAGCCATTCTTTTGTATATCGTAATGCTCTAAATTAGCATTCCACATCAGACATTTCAATGGCTTTCTAGGATTTTATTTTTGTAGTGGGGCCAATGATACACTTTGTCACACACCAGACTGACTCACTTTGTTTTGGAAAAGCCGGATTTGGTTTTCCTGGTTAAGTCCTGATTATCTGAGACCACACAGGAACAGGAGCAAGTAAAGCTCACCAAACCACAGGACGTACAAAGCCTAACCAGACTGGAGCTCTAACCCTGCCTTTTGTCACAGTGACCCCAGTTCCCAACAGGCAGCCAGCTGCTGTGAAGTTCCCTGCTGCTCTCTGCTCTTTCAGTAAAAATGCTAACAAGCCAACGGATTCAAGGCAAGTAAAACAAGAGTCAGAAGTGGAATTCCACAAAATGGTTAAACCAAATCCCAAATAACTCAAACCTGTAAGTTGCAGTCACCCTCAATTTTTAAAAGAATGTATTTTCTTTCAGTACAGCTGATGTATCATGATGTCCATCCACACTTATGAACGCAGTATTATAGGGTCCTAAGAACTTTCCATTGGGACTTGATTTCCAACATGGGAGTCACATGGAAAGGTCTGTACCTTCCTTCCTCAGTATTCACTACTAGAAAAGTCTGACACAGTTCAGTAAAAGCCACTACCTGTCGATGCATAGAATCCTTATTTGCGATTTCATTTTCAAGTTTATCATCGAGGTTGTGCACAGAGATGGTTTCGCGCTGTGCAGCGAGGTAGCGTTTCTCAAGTGGAGTGATTCTCTTCTCCATGTCCTCCTTCTGGGCCATAGCCTACACCAGGCAATGCAGAGGAGAAAAGGTAAGTCATTATCATACAATACTCCGATACACTTAAGAGTAAAATAGAGGGACTAAATCCTAAGTTTCAAATCAAACATAAAATTAGAGTACTCAAAATTAAAGTCCTAGACATGGCAGTTTTCTGAGATGTGAGCAAAACCACGCCTGCCTCAAATATCACATTTGCCACGATGGCACCCATCTGTCTTAACATCGATTTGGCCACTCGATTTACCAAGCTTCTTTTCTACGTAATAAACCCAAACGGCAAACAAAAAGTACACTAAACTACTCTGTCATTGCAAGAATTCCCGGAGGGAAGGTATCTGGCATGAAATGAGGACCTCTGTGTCCTACACCATACAGGCGGGCTGGACCCAGAACAGGCAGGGACCTTCAACAGATCCAACAGGGAGCTCTGAGGCTCATCTCCTCGGGTAAAACTTGGAAAAATCTCATGCAATTTCCCCAAAATTAAATATGAATGAGTGGAAACAGAAGTCACAGTGTAACACAACTGGGAGCAGTCTTCTCAAGCCGAGTTCTTCTAAAGCAGTTACAGCACATGTAGGAAACCCTCAAACCAGGAGCAGAGCTTGCTGCTGGTGGGACTCCTGTCTGCAGGCTCAAAATCCATTTCAGGTCCCTCCGTGCTCACTAAGTAACCGGTGTTGTCCTAACATTAAAAGTGAAAGGTCTTAAAAACGCTTTTTCCAGAATTCTCTACCTATTACCCTCTGCCACCTAATCTCCTCCTGTTGCCAAAGAGTAGTGTGAACAGGCTATACAAACATGTGCAAATATTTCTGTTTTGTGTTCTCACACAGAATTACTCACACCGAGCTACTAAACAAGGACGCCTGGGGTACCACATGTTGGAGGGGTGCTCTCTGAGACGGCCTCACGGGGGAGGGGTGGGGCAGGGTGGGCGCTGTCTGTGTGCCCACAGAGGAGAGGCGAGGCTCACAAGAGGAGGCCTGAGCCCCCAGCTCTCTTCTGTTTTCACAGTGATCGTTAGGGAGTTTCTCATAAATCATGACACCCGCAGACACGACCGCCAGAAACATCCTGACTCTGCATGGTCACACAGCACGGGCCTGAGGACCTGAGGGTGAGCAAACGCCACTCGACTTGTCTGACCACTGCTTTCACTGTCACACATCCCTTCAAGGAGCGGAACCTCAGAAAACTAGAGAAGATGGCCAGGCAAGCTGCCTCAGCAGAGCCCACGCAGCATGTCCCATCTCTACGGGCTCCACAGACGTTCAGACTCGCCTGAGTGAATCAGAAGGAAATTTCAGCATCATCGGGAACACATTCAACAGGCAGGTAGGGGGATGACCTGGGAGACTGGGGTTGACATATATACACTACTGATACTCTGCATCAAGTCCACAGCGAGTGAGGACCTACTGTACAGCACAGGGCACTCTACTCAGTGCTCTGTGGTGAAGTTACTGGCTAGGAAATCTAAAAAACGGGGATATATGTGTGTATATATATATGATTGGTTCACTTTGCTGAACAGCAGAAAAGGACACAGCAGTGTAAAGCAACTATACTCCAATAAATGAATGAGTGGATGAATGAATTTTTTAAAAAGGAACACACTGGGCCCCCTAGAACTTGTGGATATGAGGAGTCCACACCCAGGGGGCAGCACAGCGCCAGGACTGCCCTCATGTTGGTCCACTGCCAACGGACCGCCTGGACCAGGCCTCTTCTACCCCAGAGACCTTGACGCAGAGGCGGGGAAGGCAGCCAGTCGGGGTCTCGCCAGTGCTCTGCTCTTGCTCACGCAGCCATGCCAAGGCTGAGATCACGGGGAGAACAAGGGACCCACATTCCGACTCAGGACAACAGACACGTCCACTGGCCTGGGGTGCTGCGATTCATGTGGTCGCAAAGAGTCGGACACGACTGCGTGACTCAACTGACCGATCTGAAATTCCACGATGACGGATCTAACTTACCTCTTTATGTGTGGCACCTAATTCTTCTAGCAAACTACCCCTTTCAAGTGCTCCTCGTGTGCTGATGTGTGTCTATACCTTAGTGCACTTCTTAGTGTATGCTGCTGCTGCTGCTAAGTCGCTTCAGTCGTGTCCGACTCTGTGCAACCCCATAGATGGCAGCCCACCAGGCTCCCCTGTCCCTGGGATTTTCCAGGCAAGAACACTGCAGTGGGTTGCCATTTCCTTGTCCAATGCATGAAAGTGAAAAGTGAAAGTGAAGTCGCTCAGCAGTGTGCGACTCGTCGGGACCCCACGGACTGCAGCCTACCAGGCTCCTCCACCCGTGGGATTTTCCAGGCAGGAGTACTGGAGTGGGTTGCCATTGTATACTCACCCTAATACACGGCTACTATAACAGAATACATTTAATGTATCTCATTGATCATAACGTCAAGAAAATCTGCTTATTAACAGCTTTAAATTCTAAGTTTGAGAGGAAAAAATGTTATCCTAAAATAATTCTATTACCTGGTTTTTAATTGCAAATTGATATACAGAATATAATAAATCTTGAGACATTTATACCAACGAATACTTTTTAACTGGGGGCTTCCCAGGTGGATCAATGGTAAAGAATCCACCTGCCAATGCAAGAGGGCAGGTTCGACCCTTGGGTCGGGAAGATCCCCTGCAGTAGAAGATGGCCACCCACTCCAGTATTCTTGCCTGGGAAGTTCCAGGAAAAGAGGAGCATGGTGGGCTATAATCCACAGGGTCACAAAGACTCGGACATGACTAAGCATGGACGCAGGCAATACTTTTTAACCATAAAAAACTCTTGACTTCTTACAGAAAACATGTATTTACAAGAATTCAAGAAGCTCACAAGTCAACTAGTTACATAAATACATGCATCATCCACCTAACAAGGCAGCAAGTGTACAAATCCGGGATGGCCGGGTGGCTGGTACCTTCTTGTCCAGGGCCTTGTGGTGCTCAAAGAGTGACTTCAATGCCTTGAGCACCTCGAGCTCTCTGGTCATGTCGGCTGGGGACTGCGCCTGCCACTTGCCCGCCGTCATCTGCAGGGACGGTACGTACTGGGAAACCAGGCACTCCAGGTGCTCCAGCAGCAGCTGCAGGGCAGGGCCAAAGGAGCACCTTCAACCTCAGGCTTGAATTCAGGGCCGATAACCCCTCTCAGCCTCATGCTAT
>SJYO01029763.1:0-10000 GCA_006410555.1 Capra ibex | reverse complement strand
CAAGCCTCTTGGCCAAAAGATAATGTAAATCACCTGAGACCTTTTGTATACAAAATGATATACGGAAAGAATCTGGGTTGCGAACGCTACATAATTTTGTGTTACCCATTGATCTCCGTGTTTTATCAAAAGTATAAAAGGCCTTCTGAACAATAAAGGATGGGGGCCAGTTTCTCGAACTAGTCTCTCGGCCTGGTTTCTTGGGACTCTGGCTCCCCCCATGTCTCTCTCTCTCTCTTCTTCTCTCCCCTTCCCTCTCTCTGCTCTTTACTTTAACTTCAGGCTGAATCTCCATCTGGGGCGCGGAGGCTCGCCAGGTCTACTTACTTGCCCCGGCTGTTAAGACCCGCACGAAAGGGAGCTTAAGGCGAGGCACCCTTAGATATTCAAGCGGGCACTGGTGGCCCAACGTAGGTGGTGCAAATTCCTTGTCTGGAATTTTATTGGCCTTCCGCGTAAACCAAGCTATTCAGCCCTCTTCCTCCACTTAATCTTCTTACTACACTATAGTTTCTTAATCTAATCTTACATTAATAAACAAACAAGTCTTTCCGCAGCAACGCCGTCCACCCTTCGAATTCCCTGGATCCACCGGGGCTGGACCCCGGCAGGCACCGACTCCACACAAGGTCTTAGGCCCTGGCATCGACGGGAGAGGAATCCCAAGAGGCCCCCAAGCAACTCTCATGGGGACTGGCCTTTCCTGAGGCCACCAGAGCGGGTCCCAGTGGTCCCCGTCGTAAGGCGAGAGCACGTACCGCAACTCGAAAAAATCCAGGAGATTCTCCCCTCCAGGGGAGATGAGGCCCATTTCCGCTAAGGCGTCTCGACTCTAAACACACCTAACCTCTGGAATTCCAAAGGATCCTTCACATCCTTGCTGCAACTCAAGAAGTTCCCCAACATACCAGTCTCCACTCGAGAGGAAGCACGAGAGTCGCGGCCACATCCAGAGGAGCCCCGTTTCCGACTCCAAGTTCGAGAGGAGGGATCCTTTTCCTGCGTGGTCGGCAAAGAATTCCCGGCGTTCCCGTCGCATCTCAAGAGGAGGCGCTGTCCACAGGAAAGGCGAGAGGAACTCCAGGGTCGTGCCACCATTCCCAGAGTCCCACAGATGTCTCAGTCCATTCCAGGGAAACCTGTTTTCCCTGCACTGCCTCGACCTTCAAGCTGAGGATCGACTCACACCACGGTGGCACGTGGGACAGCCCTGTGGGAAAGCCTCGTGGGAAAGTCTCGTGGGAAAGCCTCGAGGGAAAGCCTCGAGGGAAGCCACAGTTGCTTTGATTCATGCGAAGGGAAGTGTGACACTGCTGCTACAGCTCGGGAGGAAAGCGCACGTGCATGGCCCCACTCGAGACGAGGACTGACTGCCCTGGGGAGACTCCAGAAGTACCCCAAGATCCACGTCAGCACTGGAGAGGAATCCTCACGTTCCGGCACCGACTCCAAACAAGGTCTTAGGCCCCGGCATCGACGGGAGAGGAATCCCGAGAGGCGTCGAGCAACTAGCATGGGGACTGGCCTTTCCTGAGGCCATCAGAGCGGGTCCCTGAGGACCCCGTCGTAAGTCGAGAGCGTCTGCCGCAACTCGAGAAAATCCAGGAGGTTCTCCCTTCCAGGCGAGATGAGGCCCATTTCTGCTGAGACGTCTCGAGGCTAATCACACCTAAACTCTGGAAGTTACAAAGGGTCCTTCACACTCTTTCTGCAACTCAAGAAGTTCCCCGACATACCCGTTTCCACTCGAGAGGAAGCACGAGTGTCCCGCCCGCATCCAGAGGAGCCCCGTTTCCGCCTCATAGCTCAACAGGAGGGATCCTTTCCCTGCGTGGTCGGGAAAGAATTCCCGGCGTTCCCGTCACATCTCAAGAGGTGGCGCTCTCCACAGGAAAGGCGAGAGAAACTCCAGAGTCGTGCCACCATTCCCAGATCCCCCAGATGTCTCAGTCCATTCCACGGAAGCCTGTTTTCTGGCACTGCCTCAACGTTCAAAACGAGGATCAACTGACACCACGGTGGCACGTGGGACATCACTGTGGGAAAGCCTCGTGGGAAAGCCTGGTGGGAAAGCGTCGTGGGAAAGCCTCGTGGAAAGCCTCTAGGGAAAGCCACTGATCCTAGGATACACGGGAAGGGAAGCGTGACACTGCTGCTACAGCTCGGGAGGAAAGCGCACGTGCATGCCCCCACTCGAGACGAGGACTGATTCCCCTGGGGAGAATCCAGAAGTACCCCAAGATACATGTCAGAACTGGAGAGGAATTCTCAGTTTCCGACACCGACTCCACACAAGGTCTTAGGCCCTGGCATCGATGGGAGAGGAATCCCGAGAGGCCCCCGAGCAAATCGCATGGGGACTGGCCTTTCCTGAGGCCACCAGAGCGGGTGCCTGAGGTCCCCGTAGTAATTGGAGAGCACCTGCCGCAACTTGAGAAAATCCAGGAGGTTCTCCCTTCTTGGCGAGATGAGGCCCATTTCAACTGAGTTGTCTCAAGGCTAATTACACCCAACCTCTGGAACTTCCAAAGGGTCCTTCACACCCATTCTGCAATTCAAGAAGATCCCCAACATACCAGTCTCCACTCGAGAGGAAGAACGAGAGTCCCGCCCAAATCCAGAGGAGTCCCGTTTCCGACTCCTAGCTCGAGAGGAGGGATCCTTTCCCTGCTTGGTCGGGAAAGAATTCCCGGCGTTCCCGTCACATCTCAAGAGGGGGTGCTCTCCACAGGAAAGGCGAGAAGAACTCCAGGGTCGTGCCACCATTCCCAGAGTCCCACAGATGTCTTAGTCCATTCCAGGGATACCTGTTTTCCCTGCACTGCCTCGACTTTCAAGAAGAGGATCGACTCACACCATGGTGGCAGGTGGGACAGTCCTGTGGGAAAGCCTCGTGGGAAAGCCTCTTGGGAAAGCCTGGTGGGAAAGCATCGTGGGAAAGCGTCGTGGGAAAGCCTCGAGGGAAAGCCACAGATCCCTTCATCCTCGCGAAGGGAAGCTCAACACTGCTGATACAGCTCGGCGGAAAGCGCACGTGCATGCCCACACTTAGAGGAGGACTGACTCCCCTGAGTAGACTCCAGAAGTACCCCAAGATCCATGTCAGCAATGGAGAGGAATCCTCAGGTTTTGGCACAGACTCCACAAAAGATCTTTGGCCCCGACATCGACGGGAGAGGAATCTCGAGAGGCCTCCTAGCAACTCGCATGGGGACTGGCCTTTCGTGAGGCCACCAGAGCGCGTACCAGACGTCCCCGTCGTAAGTCGAGAGCACCTGCCGCAACTCGAGAAAATCCAGGAGGTTCTCCCCTCCAGGCGAGATGAGGCCCATTTCCATTGGGCGTCTCGAGGCTAATCACACCTAACCTCTGGAACTTCCAAAGGGTCCTTCACACCCTTTCTGCAACTCAAAAAATTCCCCGACATACCCGTTTCCACTCGAGAGGAAGCACGAGAGTCCCGCCCACATCCAGAGGAGCCCCGTTTCCGCCTCATAGCTCTACAGGAGGGATCCTTTCCCTGCGTGGTCGGGAAACAATTCCCGGCGTTCACGTCACATCTCAAGAGGGGGCGCTCTCCACAGGAAAGGCGAGAGGAACTCCAGGGTCGTGCCACCATTCCCAGATTCCCCAGATGTCTCAGTCCATTCCACGGAAGCCTGTTTTCCCGGCACTGCCTCGACTTTCAAGACGAGGATCGACTGACACCACGGTGGCACGTGGGACATCACTGTGGGAAAGCCTCGTGGGAAAGCCTGGTGGGATAACGTCGTGGGAAAGCCTCGTGGAAAGCCTCGAGGGAAAGCCACAGATCCCTTGATCCACGCGAAGGGAAGGGCGACACTGCTGCTACAGCTGGGGAGGAAAGCGCACGTGCATGCCCCCACTCGAGACGAGGACTGTCTCCCCTGGGGAGACTCCAGAAGTACCCCATGATCCATGTCAGCACTGCAGAGGAATCCTCCGGTTCCGCCACCTACTCCACACAAGGTCTTATGATCCGGCATAGACGGGAGAGGAATCCCTAGAGGCCCCCAAGCAACTCGCATGGGGACTGGCCTTTCGATATGTCACCAGAGCGGGTCCCTGAGGTCCCCGTCGTAAGTCGAGAGCACCTGCCACAACTCGAGAAAATCCAAGAGGTTCTCCCCTCCAGGCGAGATGAGGCCCATTTCCGCTGAGGCGTCTCGAGGCTAATCACACCTAACCTCTGGAACTTCCAAAGGGTCCTTCACACCCTTGCTGCAACTCAAGCACTTCCCCGACATACCCGACTCCACTCGAGAGGAAGCACGTGAGTCCCGCCCACATTCAGAGGAGCCCCGTTTACGCCTCCTAGCTCGAGAGAAGGGTCCTTTCCCTGCAAGTTCGTTAAAAAATTCTCGGTGTTTCCGTCGCAACTCAAGAGGAGTCGCTCTCCACAGGAAAGGCGAGAGGAACTCCAGGGTCGTGCCACCATTCCCAGAGACCCCCAGATGTCTCAGTCCATTCCAGGGAAACCTGTTTTCCCTGCACTGCCTCGACTTTCATGCCGAGGAACGACTCACACTAAGGTGGCACGTGGTACAAACCTGTGGGAAGCCTCGTGGGAAAGCCTCGAGGGATAGCCACAGATCCCTTGATCCACGGGAAGGGAAGCGTTAATCTGCTGCTTCAGCTCGGGAGGAAAGAGCACGTGCATGCTCCCACTCGAGACGACGAAAGACTCCCCTGGGGAGACTCCAGAAGTACCCCAAGATCCATGTCAGCACTGGAGAGGAATCCTCAGGTTCCGGCACCGACTCCACACAAGGACTTAGGCCCCGGCATCGACTGGAGAGGAGTCCCGAGAGGCCCCGAGCAACTCGCATGGGGACTGGCCTTTCCTGAGGACAGCAGAGCGGGTCCGTGTGGTCCCGGTCGTAAGTCGAGAGCACGTGCAGCAATTCGAGAAAATCCAGGAGGTTCTCCCATCCAGGCGAGATGAGGCCGATTTCCGCTGAGGCGTCTCGAGGCTAATCACACCTAACGTCTGGAACTTCCAAAGAGTCCTTCACACCCTTGCTGCAACTCAAGAAGTTCCCCGACATACCCGTCTCCACTCAAGAGGAAGCACGAGAGTCCCGCCCACATCCAGAGGAGCCCTGTGTCCGCCTCCTAGCTCGAGAGGAGGGATCCTTTCCCTGCGTGGTCGGGAAAGAATTCCCGGTGTACCCATAGCATCTCTGGAGGAGGCGCTCTCCACAGGAAAGGCGAGAGGAACTCCAGGGTCGTGCCACCATTCCCAGAGTCCCCCAGATGTCTCAGTCCATTACAGGGAAACCTGTTTTCCCTGCACTGCCTTGAGTTTCAAGCCGAGGATAGACTCACACCACGGTGGCACGTGGGACAGACCTGTGGGATAGCCTCGTGGGAAATCCTCGAGGGAAAGCGACAGATCCCTTGATTCACGGGAAGGGAAGCGAGACACTGCTGCTACAGCTCGGGAGGAAAGCACACGTGCATGCCCCCACTCGAGTCGAGGACTAACTCCCGTGGGGAGACTCCAGAAGTACCCCAAGATCCATGTCAGCACTGCAGAGGAAACCTCAGGTTCCGGCACCGACTCCACACAAGGTCTTAGGCCCCGGCATCGACGGGAGAGGAATCCCGAGAGGCCCCCGAGCAACTCGCATGAGGACTGGCCTTTTCTGAGGCCACCAGAGCGGGTCCCTGAGGTCCCCGTCGTAAGTCGAGAGCAACTTCCCTGTCTCGAGAAAATCCAGGAGGTTCTCCCCTCCAGGCGAGATGAGGCCCATTTCTGCTGAGGCGTCTCGAGGCTAATCACACCTAATCTCTGGAACTTCCAAACGGTGCTTCACACCCTGGCTGCAACTAAAGAAGTTCCCCGACATACCGTCTGCACTCGAGAGGAAGCATGAGAGACCCGACCACATCCAGAGGAGCCCCGTTTCTGCCTACTAGCTCGAGAGGAGGGATCCTTTCCCTGCGTCATCGGGAAAGAAATCCCGGCGTTCCCGTTGCATCTCAAGAGGAGGCGCTCTCCATAGGAAAGGCGAGAGGAACTCCAGCGTCGTGCCACCTTTCCCAGAGTCACCCAGATGTCTAAGTCCATTCCAGGGTAACCTGTTTTCCCTGCACTGCCTCGACATTCAAGCCGAGGATCGACTCACATCACGGTGGCACGTGGGACAACCATGTGGGAAAGCCTCCTGTGAAAGCCTCCAGGAAAAGCCACAGATCCCTTGATCCATGGGAAGGGAAGCGTGACACTGCTGCTACATCTCGGGAGGAAAGCGCACGTGCATGCCCCCACTCGAGACGAGGACTGACTCCCCTGGGGAGACTCCAGAAGTACACCAAGAAGCATGTCAGCACCGAAGAGGAATCCTCAGATACCGGCACCGACGCCACACAAGATCTTAGGCCCTGGCATCGACGGGAGAGGAATCCCGAGAGGCCCCCGAGGCACTCGCATGCGGACTGGCCTTTTCTGAGGCCACCAGAGCGGGTCCCTGAGGTCCCCGTCGTAAGTCGAGAGCACCTGTCGCAACTCGAGAAAATCCAGGAGGTTCTCCCGTCCAGGCGAGATGAGACCCATTTCCAATGAGGCGTCTCGAGGCTAATCAAATCTAACTTCTGGAACTTCCAAAGGGTCTTTCACACCTTTGCTGCAACTCAAGAAGTTCCCCGACATACCCGTCTCCACTCGAGAGGAAGCACGATAGTCCCGCCCACATCCAGAGGATTCCCGTTTCCGCCTCCTAGCTCGAGAGGAGGGATCCTTTCCCTGCGTGGTCGGGAATGAATTCCCGGCGTTTCCGACGCATCTAAAGAGGAGGCACTCTCCACAGGAAAGGCGAGAGGAACTCCAGGGTCTTGCCACCATTCCCAGAGTCCCACAGATGTCTCAGTCCTTTCCAGGGAAAACTGTTTTCCCTGCACTGCCTCGACTTTCAAGCCGAGGATCGACTCACACCACGGTGGCTCGTGGGACAGCCCTGTGGGAAAGCCTCGTGGGAAATCCTCGTTGGAAAGCCTCGAGGGAAAGACAGAGATCCCTTGATCCACGTGAAGGGAAGCGTGACACTGCTGCTACAGCTCGGGAGGAAAGCGCACGTGCATGGCCCCACTCGGGACGAGGACTGACACCCCTGGGGGGACTCCAGAAGTACCCCAAGATCCATGTCAGCACTGGAGAGGAATCCTCAGGTTCTGGCAATGACTCCACACAAGGTCTTAGGCCCCAGCTTCGACGGGAGAGGAAACCCGAGAGGCCCCCGTGAGTCCCCCGAGCAACTCGCATGAGGACTGGCCTTTCCTGAGGCCACCAGAGCGGGTCCCTGAGGTGCCCGTCGTAAGTTGAGAGCACCTGCCGCAACTCGAGAAAATCCAGGAGGTTCTCCCCTCCAGGCTAGATGAGGCCCATTTCCAATGAGGCGTCTCGAGGCTAATCACACCTAACATCTGGAACTTCCTAAGGGTCCTTCACACCCTTGCTGCAACTCAGGAAGTTCCCCGACCTACCCGACTCCACTCGAGAGGAAGCACGAGAGTCCCGCCCACATCCAGAGGAGCCCCGTTTCCGTCTCCTAGCTCAAGAGGAGGTATCCTTTCCCTGCGTGATCGGGAAAGAATTCCCGGCGTTCACGTCGCATCTCAAGAGGAGACGCTCTCCACAGGAAAGGCGAGAGGAACTCCAGGGTCGTGCCACCATTCCCAGAGTCCCCCAGATGTCTGCGTCCATTCCAGGGAAACCTGTTTTCCCTGCACTGCCTCGACTTTCAAGCCGAGGATCGACACACACCACGGTGCAACGTAGGACAGCCCTGTGGGAAATCCTCGTGGGCAAGCCTCGTGGGAAAGCCTCGAGGGAAAGCCACAGATTCCTTGATCCACGTGAAGGGAAGCGCGACACTGCTGCTACAGCTCGGGAGGAAGGCGCACGTGCATGCCCCCACTCGAGCGGAGGATTGACTCCCCTGGGGAGACTCCAGAAGTACCCCAAGATCCATGTCAGCACTGGAGAGGAATCATCAGGTTCCGGCACTGACTCCACACAAGGTCTTAGGCCCCGGCATCGACGGTAGTGGAATCCCGAGAGGCCCCCGAGCAACTCACATGGGGACTGGGCTTTCCTGAGGCCACCAGAGGGGTCCCTGAGGTCCCCATCGTAATTCGAGAGCCCCTGCCGCATCTCGAGAAAATCCAGGAGGTTCTCCACTCCAGGCGAGATGAGGCCCATTTCCGCTGAGGCGTCTCGAGGCTAATCACACCTAAATTCTGGAACTTCCAAAGGGTTCTTCACACCCTTGCTACAAGTCAAGAAGTTCCCCGACATACCCGTCTCCACTCGAGAGGAAACACGAGAGTCCCGCCCACATCCAGAGGAGCCCCGTTTCCGCCTCCTAGCTCGAGAGGAGGGATCCTTTCCCTGCGTGGTCAGGAAAGAATTCCCGGCATTTCCGTCGCATCTCAAGAGGAGGCGCTCTCCACAGGAAAAGCGACAGGAACTCCAGGGTCGTGCCACCATTCCCAGAGTCCCCCAGATGTCTCAGTCCATTCCAGGGAAACCTGTTTTCCCTGCACTGCCTCGACTGTCAAGCCGAGGATCGAGTCACACCACGGTGGCACGTGGGACAGCCCTGTGGGAAAGCCTCGTGGGAAAGCCTCGTGGGAAAGCCTCGAGGGAAATCCCCTGATCCCTTGATCCACGCGAAGGGAAGCGCGACACTGCTGCTACAGCTGAGGAGGAAAGCGCACGTGCATGACCCTACTCGAGACGAGGACTGACTCCCCTGGGGAGACTCCAGAAGTACCCCAAGATCCATGTCAGCACTGGAGAGGAATCCTCAGGTTCCGGCACTGACTCCACACAAGTTCTTAGGCCCCGGCAACGACGGGAGAGGAATCCCGAGAGGCCCCCGAGCAACTCGCATGGGGACTGGCCTTTCCTGAGACCACCAGAGCGGGTCCCTGATGTCCCTGTCGTAATTCGATAGCACCTATCCCAAGTTGAGAAAATCCAGGAGGTTCTCCCCTCCAGGCGAGATGAGGCCCATTTCCGCTGAGGCGTCTCGAGACTAATCACACCTAACATCTGGAAATTCCAAAGTCCTTCACACAGTTGCTGCAACTCAAGAAGATCTCCAACATACCCGACTCCACTCGAGATGAAGCACGATAATCCCGCCCACATCCGGAGGAGCCCTGTTACCGTTTCCTAGCTCGGGAGGAGGTATCGTTTCCCTGCGTGGTCGGGAAGGAATTCCCGGAGTTCCCGTCGTATCTCAAGATGAGGCGCTCTCCACAGGAAAGGTGAGAGGAACTCCAGGGTCGTGCCACCATTCCCAGATTCCCCCAGATGTCTCAGTCCATTCCAGGGAAACCTGTTTTCCCTGCACTGCCTCGACTTTCAAGCCGAGGATCGACTCACACCACGGTGGCACGTGGGACAGCCCTGTGGGAAAGCCTCGTGGGAAAGCCTCGTGGGAAAGCCTCGAGGGATTGCCACAGATCCCTTTTTCGATGCGAAGGGAAGCGTTACACTGCTGCTACAGCTCGGGAGGAAAGTGCACTTGCATGCCCCACTGGAGACGAGGACTGACTCCCCTGGGGAGACTCCAGAATACCCCAAGATCCATGTCAGCACTGGAGAGGAATCCTCAGGTTCTGGCACCGACTCCACACAAGGTCTTAGGCCCTGGCATCGACGGGGGAGGAATCCCCAGAGGCCCCCGTGTAACTCGCAAGGAAATGGCCTTTCCCGAGGCCACCAGAGCGCGGCCCTGAGGTCCCGGTCGTAAGTCGAGTGCACCTGCCGCAACTCGAAAAAATCCAGGAGGTTCTACCGTCTGGCGAAATGAGGCCCATTTCCACTGAGGCATCTCGAAGCTAATCACACCTAAATCTGGAAATTCCAAAGGGTCCTTCACACCCTTGCTGCAACTCAAGAAGTTCCCTGCCATACCCATCTCCACTTGAGAGGAAGCACGAGAGTCCCGCCCACATCCAGAGGAGC
>SJYO01029723.1:0-16340 GCA_006410555.1 Capra ibex | reverse complement strand
GTTCAAGCTGGTTTTAGAAAAGGCAGAGGAACCAGAGATCAAATTGCCAACATCTGCTGGATCATAGAAAAAGCAAGAGAATTCCAGAAAAACATCTATTTCTGCTTTATTGACTATGCCAAAGCCTTTGACTGTGTGGATCACAATAAAGTGGAAAATTCCGAAAGAGATGGGAATACCAGACCACCTGACCTGCCTCTTGAGAAATCTGTATGCAGGTCAGGAAGCAACAGTTAGAACCGGACATGGAACAACAGACTGGTTCCAAATAGGAAAAGGAGTATGTCAAGGCTGTATATTGTCACCCTGCTTATTTAACTTATATGCAGAGTACATCATGAGAAATGCTGGACTGGAAGAAACACAAGCTGGAATCAAAATTGCTGGGAGAAATATCAATAATCTCAGATATGCAGATGACACCACCCTTATGGCATAAAGCAAAGAAGAACTAAAGAGCCTTCTGATGAAAGTGAAAGAGGAGAGTGAAAAATTTGGCTTGAAGCTCAACATTCAGAAAACGAAGATCATGGCATCCGGTCCCGTCACTTCATGGGAAATAGACGGGGAAACAGTAGAAACAGTGTCAGACTTTATTTTTGGGGGCTCAAAAATCACTGCAGATGGTGACTGCAGCTATGAAATTAAAAGACGCTTACTCCTTGGAAGGAAAGTTATGACCAACCTAGACAGCATATTAAAAAGCAGAGACATTACTTTGCCGACTAAGGTCCGTCTAGTCAAGGCTATGGTTTTTCCTGTGGTCATGTATGGATGTGAGAGTTGGACTGTGAAGAAGGCTAAGCGCTGAAGAATGGATGCTTTTGAACTGTGGTGTTGGAGAAAACTCTTGAGAGTCCCTTGGATTGCAAGGAGATCCAACCAGTCCATTCTGAAGGAGATCAACCCTGGGATTTCTTTGGAAGGAATGATGCTGAAGCTGAAACTCCAGTACTTTGGCCACCTCATGTGAAGAGTGGACTCACTGGAAGAGACTCTGATGCTGGGAGGGATTGGGGGCAGGAGGAGAAGGGGATGACCGAGGATGAGATGGCAGGATCACATCACCGACTCGATGGATGTGAGTTTGAGTGAACTCCAGGAGTTGGTGATAGACAGGGAGGCCTGGCATGCTGCAATTCATGGGGTCGCAGAGAGTCGGACACGAGTGAGCGACTGAATTGAAATGAATTGAACAGCTGCCTACCAAAGTGTAAGAACAGCCTCTGAAAAGACCAAGCTGACCCACAAGGTCACTAAATGCCAGCAGGAAGAAAACCCACGACCCTGAACGAAGACAAAGAGATCTTGATCTTCAACAATGTCCAGCTCACAACAATTCTTAGACAAGCCTGAAGGCAGGGAGAGAAGCAGCATCATCAGAGGAAGGTGGAACAGACCCGCAATAAACTGGATACTCAAGCAGCATACGAGAAGTTCAAGACAGAAGTACATTTACGATTTCAAGATGAACCTAACGGTTGAGAAGATGGGGAATCTCCAGAGAGAAAAAAACTGTAAAGAAAATGGAAACTCTTGAGGTGGAAACTCTTAATATCTAAAAAAGAAATTCATTAAATAAGCTTCAGAGCATTCTAACCTTAAGGAGGAACAGGGCAGTGGACTCGTGAGCAGGGTGATATAAATCACACAACACAATCTGCAGAGGAAAACCCACAGAGCCTTAACGACCTACAGGGCCAGAAACTCCCTCCCAGAAGAAATGAGGGAGCAATCAGAGGGTAAACTGTTTAAAGAAACAATGGTCTAAAATCCAGTAAATCTGATTAAAACCATCACCCCACTACGTCTAAGACGCTTAAAGAGCTCTAAGCAGAACACACACAAAAGCCCACGCGATGGCCAGACTGTGGACGCTGGAGATGAAGAGAAGGGCTCCCCGGCGGCCGAGCGCGGAGAGAGCCGGCCGCCCGCGTGGGGACACAGCCCCGAGCCCGGCCCAGGAAGGGCCCACACGTGCCGGAGGAAGCAGGGCCGCGCGCCACCAGCACAGAGCCTGCCTGTGCGCCAGAGCCGCGCTCGGCAGCGAGGAAGGCCGCTGCCCTGAGAAGCCCGCACTCCGCAGCTGGAGAAAAGCACAGCAACAGCGGAGATCCAGGACAGCCCCAAGGAGGCGAGTGAGATGGGCAGGAGGCCTGAGAGGTCGTCGGGGAAAAGGGTGACGTCACACACACTTTACAGGGGCGAGAGGGAGCGCCTGCACTCAGAAACAGTGCCAGCAGGAGAGCCTGGAATGACGCCTTTAAACTGCCAGGGCCAAAGCTGCGAGCCTAGAGTTCTGCAGCCGAGGAAAACACCCTTTCAAGAAAGAAAGCACAGAGAGAGAGCAACGAAGGGAACAACGCCGTCTGCCGCTGCACCAAAAAGAGCGAAACAGCCGGGAGCGCGCCTGCCCACGGAGGCCGGAGACCCCACACAGAGCCGTGAGGCACCGAGGAGAGACGCCGCAGGTGCCAGCTCGCTGGGGAGGCGCGGCACGCTCTGGGGCCGGGAGAAGCCATCCTGTGAGCTCGCTGCTGACCGGGGCGCTGTCTCCAGAAATGACCACCTGTGGCCAGTGACTTTAGCATTGTGGCTGGGCGAACACTAATCTGCTCATTCACTGTGCAGGCTGTTACACGCAGCGGTTGCACACGACACGCCTGGAAAGCTGCCTAGTTCCCGAGCAGGGCTCTCGGCCCGCTATTCTGTAGCATCCTCCAGTGCCATGAGTTTCCGTCTCATGTCCCATTTCAGAATCAATCTCTAAGGGTTTTTTTGGCTTTTGTTGATCTAATGTTCACATCATCTGAACAGAACTATATTCTGAAGAGCTATCACCTTCTGAAACATTAGTACATATATCACTTAGACAATCAAAGACGGTATCTGCATAAAATTCACTGACAAATTCCTCACTCAAAATTTCACAGAGCATCAGTTTTGAAAATTTCACGTTTATAATATACACAAGGTTGGGAGAAACAGAGCAAAATCTGAATGGCAGAACTTCCCTGGTGGCCAGTGGTTGAGAACCCACCTGCCAACGCAGGGGACACGGCTTGGCCCCTCGTCTGGGAAGACCCCACTTGCCGCAGCCGCAGAGCCACAAGCACCGGGCCTCAGGCTGCGCCTGTGGAAGCCTGTGCGCCTGGAGCCCCTGCTCCGCGCGGGAGCTGCAGCCACAGTGGGAAGCCTGCTCACCGCAAGGAGGAGCAGCCCCTACTCGCTGCAGCAAAGCTGTGCAGCCAAAAAATTAATCAAAAAATGAACCGAAGACCTAACAGACATTTTTCCAAAGACGACACGTATATGACCAACAGGCTCGTGAAAAGCTGCTCAATATCACTATTAACATTAGAAAAATGCAGACCAAAACTATAGCAAGGTACCAACTCACACCAGTCAGAAAGGCCATCGTGAAAAATCCTACAACTAATAAATGTTGGCCCAGCTCCACTGATGGCAGGAAGGAAACTGGTGCAGCCGCTGCGGCTGCAGTATGGAGGCTCCTTAACCTTCCAACAGAGCTGCCACGCGACCCTGCGATCCCACCCCCGGGCACACATCCAGAAAAGACGAAACCTCTAGCTCGAAAAGACACATGCACCCCAGTACTGACCCCAGCAGCATCTGCAATAGCCTACATGGAAACCCCGTAAATGTCCATCAACAGATGAACGGATAGAGGCGTGGTACATATACACGGTGGACTACTACTCAGCCATGAAAAGCATGGGGGTAACACCACCCGCAGCAACATGGATGGACCCAGGGATGATCACTAACCAAAATCAAGTTAGAGAAAGAAAAATACCATCTGCTATCACTTACATGTGGAATCTGAAAAATTATATAAGTGACCTTATTTACAAAACAGAAGCAGACTCACAGACACAGGAAACAAACATGGTTACCAGAGGGGATGAGGAGAAGGGACGGATTAGGGGTCTGGGGTTGACATACACACTCTATCTGTATGAAACAGACAATCAACAAGGACCTGCACAGCACAGGGAACATATTCAGTATCCTGTGAAAGCCTAGAATGCAAAAGAATCTACTCTCTATATATAGACACACACATGGCTCAGACAGTAAAGAATCTGCCTGTAAGGCAGGAGACCCAGGTTCAATCCCTGGGTCGGGGAAATCCCCTGGACAAGGGAATGGCAACCCACTGCAGGATTCTTGCCTGGAGAATCCCACGGACAGAGGAGCCTGACAGGCTATACAGTCCATGGGGTTGCACAAAGTCAGACACGACTGAGCGACTGACACTCTCAAATACAGATACATCTAAATCACTCTATTATACACCCGAAACACAACACTGTAAATTAATAGTGCTTCAAAAAAAAAGAAATGGTGAAAAAAAAAAGTTTTTAAGGCACAATAAAGAGATTTTCAAGTGAAAAAAAAGTGCTGGGGGAGTTTATCCCTAGCAGATTTGATTTACAGGAAACATTAAAAGTTCTTCAGGGTCTTCCCTGGTGGTCCAGCGGTTAAGAACCTGCCTTGCAATGCAGGGGACACATGTTCAATTCCTGCTCGGGGAACCAAGATCCTACGTGCTGCAGGGCAACTGTGCCCCTGTGCCTCAAGTAATGAGCCCCTGCGGCCAAGTAAATAAAATACATACATAGTATTAAAGAGAGAAAAGTTCAGGCTGAAGAGAAATGACACAATGGCAGACCTACAAGGAAAAAATGAAACATACTGGGCACGGCAGACAGGCTAGCCCTTGTCTAATTCCTTCAAAACAAAGCTGCCACTTAAACTTAATCCATGCTGAGTGCCGACATTGCAGGTGAAAGCAAAACGGGCAGCGACGGCAAATGGCAGGAGCGGGCGGTTCCGCAGGGGGTCAGGGTGTGGGTACAACTCAGCCCCAGACGACCTGTGACTGCAGTCACTGGCGACCACTGCAAGCACTGCAAAGGCACAGCTCAGAAGCCACACAGTGCTGGTAGCTGGAGTGATGATGCCCAACTATCTGGAAAAATAACAGAAGCAAGAAAAGAGCAAAGGACGGACAGCAAGCTACAAATCCGACGTCACGTCAGTGTGAAAGTGCAAGCGTTAGTTGCTCAGCTGTGTCCAACTCTGCGGTCCTCTGTCCGTGGGATTCTCTGGACAAGAACACTGGAGCGAACAGCGTCTCCTTCCCCAGGGGATCTTCCCGACTCAGGGATCAAACCTGGGTCTCCTGCACTGCAGGCGGATTCTTTACCCTCTGAGCCAGAAGAGCCCATCACGCTTCAATGACTGAGTATAAACGCTTATGCCGGATTCACAGTGTTGTGTGGCAGAGGCTAACACAGCACTGTAATTATCCTCCAACTCTATTTTTTAAAAATGTTTAAATAAAGAGAAAAACTTGGACGTGGAGATACAAGTATAAATATACCAAAAAGTCCAATGAAAGACAGAAATGGGTAAAAAGAAGACCTAACCACGAGTACCAGGCGTTCCCCTTAACTGTAAAGACACAGACCAGTCAGAAGGGAAGGCAGCAGGCAGGACACGCCACACAGACGCTGGTCTAGGACACCAACTCCAAGAGCACAAGCAGCGCGGGGGGGAGAGCACCGTCCGCTCTCTGAGCCTGTGAGCCCCCTTCATCCACAGAGCCAGGACCCAGGCTCCCCCAAACCCTGGGTGGCAGGCTGCCAGTGCTGGTTCCCGCCTGCTCACTCCTCACCGTGGCCCGCTCTCCCCGCAGGAAGCAGCAGATATCCCCGAAGCCACCCAGCCAAGGGCGGGGCGAGGAGGCGCCGCCCACCGCACAGCCCCGTCTATTCCAGGGCGCACCGCCAGGTCTGGCAGACAGAGAACAAGAGCGGCCTCAAAGTCCACCCCAAGCTTCTCTGAAGAGACACCAGGCAGCTGGAACCCAGCAGAGCACCGTCCACACAGAGGTGTGCACGGCCGGGAAGGAGAGCGCAGGGGTCTTCAGAGGACAGACAGGTTCTGTGAAAACCCCGCTTGCCCTTGGGTGACTCCAAACTTTCCTGAGACGGGGCTGGGGTGGGGGTGGGCGGGGGTTGGGGTTGGTTCCCCACAGCCTCAGCCACCGCTGCCTGCAGACACCAGTCAGGGTGGGCACTGCAGGCCAGTGGGGGGAGGGGAGCCCACTCCCAGTCCCCGGAGCCACACGCACCTCCAGGAGCCGGGAGATGGCGTCGGGCTGGGCTCTGGGCCGGCTGTCATAGCAGGGCCACACCACCCGGCGCCTGCTCTGGGGGGCACCCCCATCTGGCCGCTCTTCCTCCGGGGGCTCAGGGGGCCCCTGCGCCAGTTCCCAGTCGTACGGGGGGCCCTCGGCCAGCGTCTCCTCGGTGTAGAAGTCCCACACCTTCAGGTTGGACACGTTGCTGTAGGGCCGCAGGACCTGGGGGCGGGCCTGGCATGAGCACTGGGCGTGGAGGGGCCCAGCCACCTCGCCTGGGGCTCGGCTCACCTCCGCGTCCTCCGGCGCGTACATGTAGTTGTAAAACACGGGCGTCCGCTTGCTCAGCCGCTCCACGTACTCCCACACCGAGCGGCAGGCCTGCGGGACCCGGCGATCCCCCTTCTCCTCGTAAAGCAGTCCTGCGGGCGGGTGGGTGGGGGGCAACGCCGGACTGTTGACCACGCCCCTTCTGCAGACCACGCCCCCACCCGCGGGCCACACCCTCCGCCAGGGCCGCCCCCGCCACCTCCCGTACCCACCCGCCCTGCCCCTGTACCCAGCTCAATGCGTTCATAGTCGGAGTCCAGCAGGAAGGTCCGGAAGCGGCGAGACACGTGATGGTAGCCAAGGAACTTGAGGTAGAAAGGGCTGAACTCGAACTCCATGGGGAACTGCAGATGGATCTGTGTGCAATCTAGGGTCAGCGGAGAGCGGTCAGCACGCACAGCCCCCAGCCACGGCCGCCCACTCACCTGGTGCACACAGTCCAGGAACTGCAGGAAGACTGGAGTGAAGCCGCTGCTCTGCCCAGCTAGGGTGTGGGCGCCGCGGTGGCTGAAGCGATGGCCGAAGGACAGCCACTCCTTCTCCACCAGCAGACGAAAGCCCTCCAGGGTGCGGTAGAAGGGGTCCGACAGCAGCTGCACCAGGGACACCACCTGCCCACCGCACCGAGGGTCAGCAGGGCCTGGGGACCCCGCCCCCTGCGCACCTGCGCGGTGTCCCCGCCCCCCTCCACGCACCTGCGTGGTGTCCCCGCCCCCCCCACGCACCTGCGTGGTAATGTCCCAGCCATCCTCCAGGCTCACCAGGACGGAGGAGCCCGAGTCCAGGAGCTCCACCACCAGCACCGACACCTGCAGCAGCTTGTGGATCTGCGGGGACCCACACCCCTCAGCACCTCCCAGGCCCCCAGGCCCCACACATCCACAGAAGAGGTGGTTGTGCAGGCCTCCGCCGGAGGACAGCCTGTGCCGTGGGAAGGCTGGGTAGGCCCAAAGGGCGCAGCGGTGTGTTCCTCCTCCCGCCCACCTGGTCAGCGCCTACTGGGCCTGAAGAAGTGGCCCTCCCTGACACGCCCAGTCCCACCAGGACAGAGCAGAGGGCGCCCACATGGCCGGGCCCTGGCCTCCACCTCTGTTCACCTCCCACCACTGGGAAGCAGCCATGACCTCCTCCCAAAGCCAGTGAGCAAGTCCAGACCCCACCCACCTGTGGCCCTAGGTAACTGGGGGGCCAAGCACCCAGGCAGCCACTGGACAGTCCCTCCCCGTGGCTTCTGTACCCCCTCCCAGCGCCATCCCCCACAGCGGGGTCGGAGCAGGGGAGAGACCTGGATGAGCCACTCTGAGTCTTCCAGCGAGCGCAGGAAGGAGGCAGGACCAGGCTCGGTGGCAGGACAGCCCGGGACACAGGCCTTCAGCAGCTTCTTGAAGCTCGCCTTCACCTGCCGCGCCTCGAACACCTCAATGGGCACCAGCTCCCACTGCTGCAGGGGGTCTGGCCGCACGCCCTGCAGAAGGCCGACCGTGGTAAGGCGGGCCCAGGCCTCCCGTCCCTTCCCGGCCCTGGGACTCCATCCCAGTCACCTTCAGCTGGGCTTTGTCTCCAATGATATAGAGGGCTGCACGCTGTGGCCGCAGAAAGCCTGGGTCAGCAGGGGCCCCGTTGGCCTGGGGTGGGCCCACGCCTGCTAGCCGGGACCCCACATCAGTGCTGAGCCCACCACTGCGCCCGCTGGCCCGGACGCTGCCCCATTTCCCTGCACAGAGAAACGAGGTGAGTGCCAGACCAGGGCCAGGGCAACACTTACCTAGGGCTAAGTTCCCAGGAAGGGCAAGGGCGGGACTCAGGGCATCAGGCTGTTAGTGCCCAGGGCTGTGGGGAGGGCTGGGTCACACCAGGCTGTCAGGTGGGGCCGTTAGTGCCAGACATGGGGACGTCAGTGCCCGTGACCGCTCAGTCCCGTGGGGACCATCGGGGCCAGGTGTGGGGGAGCCGGCCGGAGTGGCCAGTACGGTACCTCGGGGCGCAGTCCGTCTGGAGGCCGAGGCCGCCATGGGGTTGGACAGCGTGGTGACCCTGGCTCTGGGGCTGGGCACTGGGGGTACAGCAGAGAGAAGGCTCAGGCCTGGCCCCAGGCCTGGGGGGCGCCCAGCGACGGGGAGACTGTGGCCTGAGGGGACTGCGTGCAGGGCTGGGTTGCCCCAAAGCCCCCGAGAGCCACGGGGAGCCAGAGACAGCGGAGGTCAGCACCAAGACCCTCTGGGCCCCCAGGGCGAACCAGGGGACAGAGGACCCAACGGTAGGTAGAGAGGGGAGGGGACAGGCCGGACACTGGGCCTCCTCTGCACCTTCAGCCCATGGACGCTGCCCGGGCTGCTCATGACGCAGCCGCCCAGCACTCCTTGCCAGGCACACAGCAGCAGGAGGTGACCACGAAGTGCGGCACAGAGAGGAGGCGGCCCCCAGCCTGGGACCTCCAAGGCTGGTTCAATCCAGGCCACGGGCAGGCTCAAGGCTCGTGGGCTAGACGTGCAGGGAGCTGGCAGGACGAGGCTCTGCACTGGCCTCTGGGTTCCAAAGCCAGCACCAAGCCCCGCCTCTCCTGAGTGGGGTGCGGGCCACGGGAGGTGAGCATGAAGGCAGCCTACCACGCTGCAGATGGAAGCACCGTCACCCACAGCAAGGACACTGCATCTTCGTGACAGTCTGAACCGGAACCGGGCACAGCTGAGGTAAGCTGAGCCCTGTCCACCCCAGGCAATGAGGGCATGGCCCCCGCCCGGAACTTGGGGGACACCAAGCAGCCACACCACAAGCACCATTAGGGAAAACTCAGGCACAGGGGACGAGAGGCCCTGTGGAGGGGTGGCTGCTGCCTCACGGGCTGCTCAGAACCTCTGGAGGGGACGGAAGGCAAGACAGCACGACCATAAAACATACTGAAGGACGGAAAACTGAAAACTAGAAGTGACGTTCCCAGCAGAGAAGCGACGCGGGTAAGGTATGTGCCCCTTGAGAAGGGCGGATGCCAAGGCTGGTCCTCCCTAGGTTGGCATCCCCGCTAACCACGAGGACAGGGGAATGCCCGTTTCCACAGCCGACACAAGTCCTATGCCTCAGGGTGGGGGCAACTGACCGCAGGGAGGGCAGCAGACGTGGGTGGTGAGCTCGCAGGACTCAAGAGTGGGCAGCCGGAAGAATCAAGGAAGATGCCTGGGCTTCTGGAAGGCTGGGCCCACAGGCGGTGCCAGCCCCCGAGCCCATTTGAGGACCCTAGCGCGTCTGGCAGCTAGAGCCACAGCAAAGGAAAGCGCAGACACGTCTGAGGGAGGGAGGGAATCAGGAAGGCCTGAGTGACAAGCGACCCCTGGCGTGACGCCTGCACCAGCTAGGGTAAGCGGCGGGGGGTCTCACACAGAAGAGACCCCCGTGTGGCCTCTGCCGACTGCACACACAACCGCCAGGACAGCTCCGGGTGCGCACAGGTCCTAGGTGGACCCTGTTACCCCACCTGCTAAGGAACAGGCGGAGGTCGGCTCCGGCCAGCATCTGGGCCATAGTCAGGCCAAGGGTGGGCAGCTTCTCAGATCTTGTGCCTCGAGCGGGCAGAGGAGCCCTCCAAGCACAGACTGAGAGGGCTCTGATCCCCAGGCCCCAAGCACAGAGAAGCAACAGGAGTTACATGGCAGCTGGGGGAGGCCCAGTGGGCCAAGAGAACAAAGCAGAGGAGGCCAGAGCATCGTGAGGGCCCAGGAGGGGAGACGGGGGCAGGGAAGGAGGCAGCCATCACAGGGCCTCAATGAGGGGAACCGGGATGGGGCTAGGAGAGGATAAGCGCAATGTAGAGGTGACTGCCTCGGAGCAAGGCCCCTGGGCAAGGCTGCTCCTGCCAGCACACAACCCTCCCCTGCCTGCAGGTCCTGGGGCCCTCTGTCTAGAATCTCACCCACTGCCAGGCACTCACGCGGGTCACCACCCCAACAGTGTTCCCACCCCAGGACACCAGACCCTGTGCACAGCAGCACAAGCTCTCCCGCACCACCGAGTACCTCCCGGGTCACCCGGCACCTGTACCCTGAGGGCGAACGGCAGGGCCCAGGATGGCCCCTGGTGCATGCCCTTGGCCTGCCGCCTCCTCTGCGAACCCCCGAAGGAGTGGTCAGAGCAGGGCCTCAGGACACTTACCTGGTCCCACTGCCCTGACACTGCCCCCTTACGGGCGTGCCCTCCATAAATGCCACCACTGCCCCCAAGTCCTCCCGTCCAAGCACTCACCATGGCTGCCCATGTGGGCGGAGGAGAAGCCGCTGAGCGTGTTGCGGCCGGATGCATCCGCGTACCGCGGCATGGAGCTGACTACGGCCTGCAGATACTTCTCCTGTTCCAGGCTGCTGGAGTCCGCCTGGGACTGGCCTGGCGGGGAGGCGTAGGTGGGGGCGGGGCCCTGGGGCGGGGCGAGGGGCGGGGCGAGGGTGCCGGGGCGGGGCAGGGTCATAGCAGGCGCGGGGCGCCTACCTGGAGAAGGCGCATTCTGGGCCTTGAAGAGACCTACGACACCCTTGCCGTGCAGGCCTCCAGAGCGCAGCAACACAGCCTTGGAGCGCCCGCTGCGCCAGCAGACCACCGGAAAGCGGTTCTGGCGGTAGCAGCGGGAGACGCGCTGCAGAGCGTTGTCCTGGACGCTCTGGGGCACGATCAACAGCCCGGGGTAGCTGCGAGGAGGCGGCGGCGGCGGTGGGTGAGGGCGGCGGCAGCCACTGTGGACCCGCAGCCAGCGCCCCGGGGCCGCGCCAGGGCTCACCTGCGGCAGATGGCGTACATGCGGTTCACTGGGGAGATCCGGAAGGGCTCAGACTTGGCTCGGCTCAGGCTACTGCTCAGCGTGCCCAGCCCCAGGCGCTGGTAGTCCCGGCAGCACGCCCGCTCCACCAGGCTGCTCATGGTCATGCGGTCTGAGGGCTTCAGGGCTGACGACGGCGTCAGCGTGCTAGGCTCCAGCTCCTCCGAAACTGGGGCACACCAGGCACACATGGCTCGTCACTCACAGACCTCCCAGGTCCCCTACCCCCCACGGGGAGGCCTTCACCCAGACCGCCCAGGGCTCCCCGCCCCCACCAGAGATCTCATCCTCCTGGTCCTGCGGGGGCGGCTGGCCCCGGTGCTCCCAGCTGGGGGGGCTGTACTTCTTCCGCGTGACATACTGCCGCCCGATGGTCTTCTTGGCGTTCTTCACCAGGTTCCGGGACAGGGTCCTGGGGGCGGGAGAGCCCGGCCACCACAATGAGATGAGCAGGGGACACACACAGCGCGCCGGCCCTCGGGCCCAGCTCCCTACCTGAAGGAAGGTCCCTTGTCCTTGGTGGCACGGGGCGGCCGGCCGGGGGTGTGGGCAGAACCCAGGGTGAGTGCGAACGTGCCTCTGATGTCGGGGGGGTACCGCAGCTTGTGCAGCTGCTTGCGGAAGAGCTCAGCGCTGTCAGACCCCACCTCCTCATCAAATGCCATCTTCAGCAGCTGCGTCAGACGGGAGGGCCTCAGAAGCTGGACGGCCCACGGGCCTGAGCCCAGCCACCAAGGCAGACCGGCCTCCGGGACAGCCCACGCTGCATCACTGGAACGCGAGCGTTTTTAACAGGGTGGACGGGTTAGAGCCCTCTGGCCAGATGGGCCCCGGAGAAGGTGGCTTGTCTACCACGGGACCGTGAGAGTCAGTCTCGCCTCTGCATCCAGAGACGGACACCCCTGAGGGAGCACCCCAAGGACACAGGGCTAACGGAGGGTCTGCTCCCCAAACCACACGCAGCTGCAGACGGACGACCCAATCTTTGTGTGCACCCCCTCCGCAGGGGTTTCAGTCGGGCGTGCTCACGCAGCACCCGCGACGCGGATCCTGGGGCCCAGCCTCACACACGAGACAGCGAGTCCCGACAACCAGCACTTGGCACGGGCAGGAGACCCCGCGCCGCGGCGCCGCAGCCCCTGCACAGATCAGAGCCGCAGAGGGCTCGGTGCCGGCGCCACCGCCACCCGTGCGGACGGCACGAGGGGCCCGCAGACCCCTGCCCACCTGGAAGGTGCAGGAGCGCAGCTGCAGCCCGTCCTGCAGGAGCTGGTCCACAGGGGTCTGGACGCTGATGCGCTTCTCCTTGGTCAGCGCAGCCACCGGGAAGGAGCGGACCACCACCTGCTCCCCCACTTGGAACAGGCCGGGTGCAGAGTCAGAGGGAGGGGAGGGGGTCACAGAGCCTCGAGGGATCAGAGCTATGGGGCAGCTGGGAAGGGATAGACAACAGCCCGTCTCCACAGACCCCCCCACCCCTGAGGCAGGAGAGGGAGGGGCCGAGAAAGTCCCGCTCGCCCAGGGACCTGGGAGCAGAGGGGAGGCAAGGGCAGGGTGGGCGCAGAGGCCCCGAGGCTCACCCAGGGGGTCGGTGGGCATCCCCGTGAAGATGACCCGGTATGTGGTGAGGAACACGGCGCCTTCGGCCGGCAGCAGCGCAGGGCCGCCTCCGGGGCCCCCCGCGCCCTCCTCTCGCCCGTCGGGCAACAGGTAGACACGAAGGCCGTCCAGCACACACTCCTCTCCGGGCAGCAGGCGGGGCCGAAGCAGCTTGGGCTGTTTGGGGAGGGGAGCGGTGCCTCAGGACCGGGCCGGGTCCTGGGCCGGGCCCCCGCGGCGCCCCCTCACCTTCTGGATGGGGGGCAGCCTCTTGCTCTCTCTGTGCACGGCCTCCAGGGTCTCAATGTGCATCTGGACGATGTCTGGGGGAGAGCGGCTCTCACACCAGGGCCTGGGCCCGCCCGCCCAAAGGGAGTGGCCCCAGGCCCAGGCCCCATACCTGGCACCATGACGTGCAGCCCCTTGAGGTGGTCGCTGGTGACCCCACTCTCTGTGCAGACCTTGTCCACAAAGCGGTTGATGAAGCGGACCACAGCCCCAGCCACATCACAGGTCTCTGCGTCCTCGAAGCCGCTCTCTGTGTCATAGCTCTCCGCCATGCTGCCCGCCATGCTGGCCAGGGAGGGGCACAGTGGGCGCCAGCCCCAGCCTGAGGCTCACGCCGCCCGTCCCCGCCTCAGGCCAGGCCCCACCTGTTGGTGACAAGGCTGTTGCTGGCGCTCTCGAGCTCGCCCAGCCCCGGGCGCTCCCGAAGCAGGCGGCTCTTGCTGCTGTCCAGGGGCAGAAGCAGGTAGCTCATGCGGTTGGCGTAGTGGATGGCCTGGCTGAAGACAGTGCTCTCCTCCTTCTGCACCAACTCCTGCTGCTTCTCCCGGCTCAGCGTGGGCCACAGGCGCCTCTGCTCAGACGCCACGTCCAGGGCAGAGCGCTCGTCCTGCACGGGGGCCTCCCCTGCCTGCCGCAGGGCCATAGGTGAGCGAGAGCCAGGCCCACCCACCCCCCGGCCCAGGGAGCCCCCACACACCGAGAAGGAGTCTCGGTCCTCAGCAGCCTCCAGGTAAAGGGCCCGGATGTGGGTCTGCACGTCCCCGTAGAACATGGCCTCCCAGAACTGCGGTGTGCTCCAGACCACGTGCTCCTGCACGCAGCTGTAGGCAAACTGCGTCACCCCTGGGCTCAGCTTCTGCAGAGGCCAAGTGGGAGTCAGCGGGGGCAGCCGGAGCGGGCAGGGGAAGGCCCTGGCCACCCTAGCACTCACCCGGCAGAAGGCAGTGACCAGGGGCAGCAAGGCAGCTGCGATGCCGTGCTCATCCAGGGAGGTGCAGTCCTGCAGCAGCCAGGGGCGTCGGAACCCTGCCCAGCGCGCCCCCACCGGCACCACCGCCAAGAGCAGCACCGCCCGCCGACCCTGGATTGTCTGCACCCGTCCCCAGAGCTGCCAGGAGGCTGAGGGCAGGAGGCCTCTGCATGGGGGCCCTCCTAGGCCGCCCTCAGCAGCAGACCAGGGCCTCCCAGCTGCCGCGCTGCCAGAAGAGGCGCCCTTGCAGGCTGGCTGGGGAAGCCCTGCCCGCCCCCGCCCTGCGGCATCCTCGCCAGCAGACTGTGGAGCCTGGCCTCACCTGCAGACAGCAGTTCATCATGCGGACCACGAAGTCGAACTGCTGGTGGTCCAGGACGGCCCGGCTCTGCTGCGCGTGCAGGTGCAGCTCCTGGGCAAGGCAGCGGCGGGCCGCGCGCCCCTTCAGGGCCCTCAGCACAGCTGGGAGCAGCTGCGGACAGAACCACAGGGAGGAGGGCTCCAGCCTGTGGAGACCCCCACCGTGCCCTGCGGGTCTGCAGGGGGGGCACGGGGAAGGCCCGGCCCAGAGGTGGGGGCCGGAGCACAGGCTCTCCACTCAGAGGAGGCTGGAAGCCACTCAGGTCTGGTCTGCACCAGCCTCGGCGCTTCACTGCCCCAAAGAGACTGACGCTCCAGTGTAGCCAGCCCTGCCCACATGCGGCTCACGACTCAGCCAGCGTGCCGAGGCACTCTGAGGGAGGCGACCCCCTGGCCGGCCAGGCCCTGTGTCCAGAACACACGTGCCAGCAGCTAGCTCAGCACCGCAGGCTCAGAAGGGCTATGCTCGGACCTCTGCTGCTACCATTCTCTCTGAAACAATCAGGAACCCAGTGAGGGGCTGGTGTGAGCACCAAGTGCCTCACGGACAACCACACAGCCACGACCCACGAGGCAGACTCAGCTGACTGTCCTGAGGCTGGAAGCGCCAGTGGACGCCACAGGGTGGAACGGTAAGTGACCTCCACCTTCTACAAATCAGAACACACAAAACACACAGATGCACGCACGTCTACACTGCTTCCTGTCAGAGAGAGAGAAAAACCACTGAAACCCTTAACATGTTCTGATACCTAAACGCTGAAGGAAACCCCCCTGCAGGCCACGTCCAGCTGCTCTGAGCTGGAGGGAGGGGGACCCAGACCTGGCGTCCACCTGCCCTTCTCGCCTGCCTGGCTCCCGCCAGTGGCCCATGGGAGGAGGGCCAGGGCTCCTCTGGGAGCTGCCGCCCCGGCCCAGAGCAGCCACATGGAGCGCCCAGCACCCCTCACCTTCTTGGCCTCCAGCATCTTCCCCTCGAACACGTAGGAGATGCAGTTCCGGACCACCTCCAGCCGGCGCGCGCTGTTGCCATGCAGCCCGCCACTCCGCTCCACGATGGCCGCTGGGGAGCAGACAACACGCTCGCCTCTGACCTCACACCAGCTCTCAGCCACACGCACGCTCCCCTCCCGGCTACGCACTCATGGGCGGCCCTGAGGGCACAGTGGTCCTCTTCTCAGCCTTCACAGCTGGGGGCGCGCCCTGCATCTTGGCGGCGGCCTGATCCACGATCCACTGCACCATGCCCTCGTCCAGCCGGGGGAAGGGCCGGGGTGCCCGCCGCAGGTGGCTGGCCTCGCCCGGCCGCTGCACCTTGTGCATAGCCACAGCTGGGTACGGGTTCTCCTGGGGGCACACAGGCAGGGTGGGCGAGCGGCCCCGCCGGGGCGGCAAGATGGCCTTGCCAGACCAGCCCACGGCTCGCATCGCCCGCCTTACGTTCTTGTAGAGCTGCTCGGCCAGTTCCTTGACGTGACGCAGAACTCGCTGGGGGTGGTTCTCGTCTGCCCGCATCCGAACGACTTCATGGGCCACCAGCTGGGTGCAGAGCAGAGTCAGGAGGGCTGGCTCAGGCAGGATGGGGTGGGGGGGCTCCTCCCGGCTGGGGTGGGGGCACACCTCATCAAACAGGTCCGTCGGGCGGTAGGGGACCCCGCGTTCTGACACGAAGCCTGCGAAGGCCATGCCCTCCAGCACCTTCATCAGGAAATCATCCTCCACCAGCCCGCGCTGACCCAGGAAAGCTGCCTGGGGTGCATGAAGAAGTCAGCCCTCGGGCACCCCTCTCTGCCCACCCGCGCCCTGCCCGGCACCCACCTTAT
>SJYO01029721.1:18207-30000 GCA_006410555.1 Capra ibex | reverse complement strand
TCTTGTTGTCACTTTTTCTCTTACCAGTTTTACAACTCAGGACTGTTTCCTCAAAGCCCTAGGAGCCATTTCTTTCTTTCTTTCTCTTAAGGTGACTTATTAAGGCTATTTATTACTTAAATATGCTAGCACACTCTATGACCAAGCCCACCCAGATGAAAGGAAGAATGAGAAACTAAGACAAGCTATACACCTAGTGGGAAAGGAATCAGTGAAGGATTCCAGTGATTTGCCAGTCTATGTGACATGAGCTTTCCTACTGGGTATTATCTGATAATGTGTAACTTCCCTTGCTGCTGTTTAGTCCCTAAGTCATGTCCAACTCTTTGAGACCTCATGGACAATAGCCAGCTAGGCTCCTATGTCCAAGGGATTTCCCAGGGAAGAATACTGGAGTGGCATCTGTTTACAGATTTTTGTTTTTAGTTGCCCTGGTCCTATGTTTCTGCGTGCAGGCTTTCTCCTGCTGCAGCTGGCAGGGACTCCTCTCTAGTGGCGGTGCTTGGACTTCTCACTGAGGTGGCTTCTCTTGCTGTAGAGCACTGACCTGAGGCATGTGGGCTTCACTAGTCACGGTATTGGGTTCGGCAGTTATGGCCTGTAGGCTCTACAGTGTGGGCCTTAGGAGCCATCTCTTTGAATCTGAAGTATTAAAGGAGGTAGTGCTGGCATCTCCCAGTCTCTGTAGGAGGGTAGGAGCCTATATTTGGCTCCCAAGTAGCTCAGCTGGTAAAGAATCCACCTGCAAGGCAGGAGACCCTGGTTCGGTTCCTGGGTTGGGAAGATCCCTTGGAGGAGGGCCTGGCAACTCACTCCAGTATTCTTGCCTGGAGAATCCCTGTGGACAGAGGAGCCTGGAGGGCTATAGTACGTGGAGTCACAAAGAGTCAGACAGGACTGAGCAGCTAGGCACAGCACAGCACAGGAGCCTATACTAGTCAGTTGGTCCTGCCATATAAAGGACCACAGACTGGATGGCTTACACAACAAACACAGGTTTTTCTACAGTTCTGTAGGGAGAAAGTCCAAGATCATGGTGCTGGAGTGTTTGTATCTTCATAAGATCAATGTATCTTATTTTTTGATGCATTTCAAACTTGAAGACAATACAAAATTTGCCTCAAACACTTCATCATGTAGTTCAGTAACTAATGGTCTTTTCTTCCTTTGAATCTGTACTCTGTTTCCCCATGTCACCTTGAACTTCTAATTTAATGAATACTGCTGCATTTTGTTTAATGGACTGTATTAATTTTTTAGTTTTAATATTTAAAGGTTAAGGTTTAAAATTTACTTTCCCCAGATAGAAATTAAGATGCATCATTTTTATTTTCTGGCTGTGCCATGAGGCATGTAGGGTCTTGTTCCTTAACCAGGGATTGAAACCCCACCCCTAGCAGTCTAAGCATGGAGTCTTTACCACTGGACCACCAGGGAAGCCCCCCAATCCACCATTTTAATATATATATATATGTTTTTATATATATTTATAATATAGATATTATAAATATATTTTATATTTACCTTTTATCTCAGTAAGAGATAAATGATCGCTAAAGGGAGCCTCCCCAACTGCATAAATAGTACAAATTGAAGAGCTCCGGTCCATGGATGGAAATGAAGAAAGAACATAAGATAAAAATAGACATCAGGAATCAAGACAGCCTTTCATTACCGTCCCTTTTGGTTGTTGTTGTTAGTGTTAGTCCTGTTCAGAATGATCATCTCCAATACATTTTAGGGGATATATCAACCAGGCTCCCCTCTAATTCTCAGAAAACGATAGGGACCTCAGCTCCAGAATTCTCCCAGAGGACTCATGAACGTGATGTTAGCAAGATCACAGTCATAGGAGAGAAAAACCTTTCTGTCCACCTGGCCTTGAACCTCACACTATGGCTGTCCAGGTCTGGGCTGAGGACTGATGGTGAAATTATAGGAAAGAGAGTGAGCATGTGTGAAGGCAAAACAGTGAGGGTGAGGTTGGGAGAAAAAGACCCATAGGCCTCCTCCCCCAGTTATGTGAGAGCGGAGTAGGGCTGCAGGGCTGGGCTGACAGAGCAGGACGGCCCCACCTGCCCCACCCCCGAGCCCAGCAAGAGTGCCCCGCCCAGACTCAGGCGCAAAGCCTCCAAGCGGAAACCTGGGCGGGGCCTGTCGGCGGAGGGACCGCCCAGGCAGTCACCTCTAGGCGGCGGAGGTCCACACCGCAGCTGCCGGCTAGCGGAAGAGGATCACAGGTTCTGACTTGGCAGCCTCGCACTCTTGTAAAACTGGGATCCAGGTGGCAAAGGGAGAGATGGGTGACTCCAAGAGCACTCTTGGCTTCCTCGTTTTGCTTCTGATTGTCTTGTTCAGCGGGACGTCCAGCGGTGAGTTCCGGATGAACCTGCGGGGGAACGCGAGGAGGTTGGATGGGTTCTGACCCGAAAAGGGGATGGGGGAGGTGTCCGCGGGGGTTCGCGAAACTTCTTGCATGGTGTCGCCGCCGCCGCCTCCTCTTTCCCTTCCCTCGGCCCCTTTTCTCCTCGGAAGCTCCTCCCGGCTTCTTGCCGGCTCTCCGGGCCAGAACAGGGGCGCCTTGGGTGAAGTAGTGATGCCGGGAGTTTGGGAGGTGACGCTGGGAGAAGAGGGTGGCCGGGACGCGGCAGGAAATGCGGTGAAACCCCCCAAGGGTCCAGCCCGCCCCTAGAAAGTGGGAGCCCTGGAGACGGGTGGTTGGGACCAGTCGGACTTCCCGGGGAGAAGGGACCCAGATCCACCCCACAAAGCACACCGTCCAGCCCCGACTTGTGCAACAGAGACCCTTCTGGTCCCTCCATCTCCCGGCCCTTGAAGGACCAGCGCTCTTTCCCGGCGGTAAGTTTTAAACGCAGAGCGGACCCGGGTGCCCAGGAGGCGGCGGCGGCGCACTCCCGGCTGAAACGTGCTTGAGTTGCTCTTGTCTGAGCTGCCGCTGCTGGTTCCACCCCGGTCCCCGGGCTCCAAGGCGCGGCTCCGTCCGTGTTCCCTGGGCTCCACCCCCGGCCCCAGGGCTCCAGCCCAGGACCCCGAGGCTCTGCTGCGCGGCTCCCCTGGTGATCCCCGGGCTCCGCGGCGCAGTTCCTTCCCCGTTCCTGGGCTCCCCTGCGCGGCTCCACCCCGGATCCCGGGGCGGGTGCAAGCCTCTACCTGTGCAGGGACGACGTGCGCTGGCCCATTGGTCTAGATGCAGAACTTTTTTTTGTTAGAGAATTGATCTTGTTGGGCACCACGTCTATCCTGTAACCTGTTACTACCCAGCGAAACAGATGTCCTGCCTTTCACGTGGCCTGCAGAGTCCAAGTTGAATATAAGCTGGTTTCCAAGTAGACAGTTTCGTGGACCTTCCCCTGCTCAGCATTTCTGCTTGGTGGGGGTGGGGGTGCGAGGGGCACGGGGTGGGGGATTTCCAGGCACTGTATCAGTGATTTGCCTCTAGCTTTCCTTTTCTGCAAAGTAGATGATGAGGTCATGATACTAAATGCCATGTTACACTGACAGGATTAGTCTGTCAACTGTCAGTATTAGTATTGACTGTAAGTTCTTCAAAAACTTCCCTTCTTCAAAAATTTGAAAGGAAGGAAAATGTGCTACGAAATGTGATGGCTTGTGCTGGGCCTCATATTCAGAGGAGAAGCCCAGTTCCAGCAGCTGGCCGAGTGTCTCACAGGGTTCCATGCAGCCCTGGGGGCCCGTGTCTGACTGTCCTCTCACAGTCCCCCAGCGTCAGGGGGAAGGTGCATGCTGAAGCCCGCTTGGAGCCAGGCAGCCACATACATCACCCAGCACCGCAGAAGCACATTGTCTTCCAGAACACTGTGCCTTAGGAAAGCCATAGCATCTGAACTTTCTAAGACAGACTTAGGGATGTGGAATATTTTCTAGATATCACCTTCATTAGGTTGAACTGAAAGTGTTTGTATAACTTTTGTGACCAAGAAATTTTTAAATGTTATAAAATGAATAGTTTTTAAGATTGTTTCAACACAAATACTTGGACTAGCTTAGGGCCAAGTGCTTTTTAGTTTCTACTTCATCAGAGTAATGTAGTTGATTCATCCTTGAATGTGCCATGAGTAGTTGCTCACTCCTGTCTGACTCTTTGAGACCCCATGGACTATACAGTCCGTGGAATTCTCCAGGATTGAATACTGGAGTGGATAGCCTTTCCCATCTCTAGGGGATCTTCCCAACCCAGGGACTGAACCCAGGTCTTCCACATTGCAGGTGGATTCTTTACCATCTAAGGCACCAGGGAAGCTCACAAATACTGGAGTGGGTAGCCTCTCCATTGTCCAGGGGATCTTTCTGACCCAGGAATTGAGCTGGGGTCTCCTGCATTGCAGGTGGATTCATTACCTGGTGAGCCACCAGGGAAACCCTTAAGTTTCTTTCTTTTCTTTCTTTCTTTCTTTCTTTTTTTTTAAAATATTTATCACTAGTCTTGGGAATTATTTGTCTGTAAGATGAAATACTTTGTCTTAGGAAAAGAAAAATGAAAAAAATGCTCTCGCCTTGTACAAGAAAAAGCAGTGTTGGAGGAAGAAAACTTAAAAGCTAGAAGGGAAAAAAAGAGAAAAATACAATAGAAACAGAAAGTACTCTTTCATGGAAAGTTGCCTTTAAAATTTTTTTTTAATATAGAGGAGCTCTGCCTTCTTACTTTGGGGAAAGTAGGAGAGGAATTTACTGAAACATCTTAAATTTGGCAGATTCTAGCATTTCTCAGTGCCAGAAGTGGGTTTGGGTCAGGTCAATAGTAAATAATCCCTTTTACTATGCACAGAATGGGTGCCTGAGTTGTGTTGCGTAGGGAAAAAAAAAAAAAAGTAAACAGATTTTGTGCTTATCTTCAAGGCTGGCTTAAGTATAAAATGGATTTTTTAAAACACTTGAAAAAATTAAAGAATTCAATTTATTTATTTTTTTAAAATTACATATGCATCATGAGGAAGGCGCTCAATGCCTAGCCACTGATCAGCACCTCCCTGGAGTCAAAGCTCCTCCCAGACAGCTCAGGCTGTTACTAGTTGAAGCTGGTTATGACCCAGATCCTACCACCTATGAAGGTAACAAGTGGTTGAAAAGGACAAGTTGGTTTGCTCAGGAGCCCCAGGAAAATAGTGGCCTAATGTCCTCAGACCGCCTCCAAGTTTCCAGGTTAGAAAGAGGGCAGAGGTGGCTGCTGCAGGGCGCATCAGCGTCTTGAGCAGTCAGGGTGGTTGGCACAAGGCGAACGTTTGAGCACCACCAAGCTTATGGTTTCAAACAGTCTAGGGGTCTGCTTGCTTGCAGCCAGCAGTTTTGATGTGCTGGGGGTCTGCTTCCTGTAGAAGCAACTTGAGGCTTGTGTCAGCTGTTTGTTGTCTTTCAGGGAACTGGGAATTTCATGACACTGCTCTGTGGCTGCCCACAGTCTAAATTGTTACCAGTTTCCCAGCCTGAGGAGTATTCCTTTCTCCATCTTCACATGTTCTAATCCTTAACTCTTAAACCACCATTTTGAGACTCACAGGAGGCCTGGCTGACTAAAACTTTTCTACAAACAAGAGGCAGACAGAGACCATGGGGGACGGGTCTTTCCCACTAAGGTGCCCTAGGGCCCTTTTGGTTACAAGACCATTTATTACTCATTTTTCCATGATCCCAAGAAGCCCAGGGCCTCCAACAGCTTCCTATCTCTTGAAGAGAGACTAAACATGTCCTCTCTCAACTGGCATCTTATCCCTCTGTCTGATAACTCACCCAGCAAAACCCCCCGACCTGGCCCCCAGGACCTAACTTAGGAGGGACGGGAACAGGGTTTCCCAGAGTGTGACACAGGGCTCGAGGGGGAGGCTGGGCATCCCCACTTCTACCCTTTGGTCCCACATTCATAGTGTCTAGGAATTGGGACAGCAGCAGCCTATAATGGTTATTGATTAAGGTAGGAGTTGACAGAATTTTTTCTACGGAAGAAAGTAAATCTTAAGGTCTCTTTAGGCAATTTGGTATCTGTGTCTGGGTGCAAAAGGAGCTTCCGCATTTGTGGAGCAGCAGGAGCCAAATATAATGTGTAAATCAACTGAGAACCAGACTTGTCCACTGTCCTGGTTTCAGACGCCAGTAATGAGTGACTTATTCCCTACAGAATCATCCAAGAGCTGCCTCAGTTGTCTGTTTATGAACCAGAAATGTACCCTGTCCTGCCTTGTAGCTTCTGGTGGTGGGACTGTGATAGGAGTGTGGATCTGCCTGTTATGGGCTAATGCACCCCCTTGCTGTAGATGGCTTCTCTGGTGGCTCAGAGATTAAAGCATCTGCCTCCAATGCGAGTAGACCCGGGTTCGATCCCTGGGTCAGGAAGATCCCCTGGAGAAGGAAATGGTAACCCACCCCAGTATTCTTGCCTGGAGAATCCCATGGATGGAGAAGCCTGGTAGGCTACAGTCCACGGGATCCCAAAGAGTCGGACACGACTGAGCGACTTCACCTTCACCTGCTGTAGACTGGCTTCCTTGGTTCAAGGAGCGGTAGGGGACACTGCATGAAGTCACAGGTGTGAGCAGGGCATAGTGGCCCTGTATCAACTCTGGTGTCAGGCCTAGGTCCCCTGCTGGTACATCGTATTTGTTCTCTGTGGCCCTGCTTATGCCAAGCCACATAATCACTTCTATCCTATGACGGCTGGCCTATCTGAACTAATGGTTAGGGGTTGGTGTACCCAGATCATGATGGGCAAGTCTGACATTCCATGACAAGAGGCCTCATCTCTGCCAGGCCGCAGGACCATACCAGGAGCCACAATGAATGGTATGGGCTTTCTCACTGCAAGTGGTGGATCCTTTCTTCAGGACACTAGGAGTCTGTGTTGTGAGCCTCCAAGTAAGATGCCTCATACAGCATGTAGCACCTTTCTGAACACAGATAGCTATGACGTCACCAGTTCTGTTGGGTCATCTGCCCAAGAAGCAGGTCCAGCCACACTCATCATTCGTCAATTGTGTTGTGACTGCTTTTGTGCCAGGACAGCAGTTGCAGCAGAGACCTAGGGTCTGTGAAGCCTGAAATGTGTCATATGTACCATTAGAGGGAACCTAGGACCTCAGTAGTAATTCAGTGGATATAAGATAGGGACCACAGCTCTGCAGGACTCAGGAGGCTTTAGGTTGGTACTGTTTCCATGATTTCCTCCAGGAGATGATGTTGTTTACACGTACTATCAGGGGATGGGGAGTCAGGGTCAGAAGAGTGAATGTGGAATTCACGACTATGGTATCCTCACCCATGGTAGTTTACTAACAACACAGACTCTCCATTCATATCAGAAGTCCAGGACATGTGCAATGGACACTGAGTGGATCTGTGGACCCAGAGATAACCACTGTTAGCAGGACCTGGGACAGGTGTCTATTACTTGCCTGGTCCTCAGAGCATCACCTCACAGCACGGGGGTCAGGATCATGCTGCCGTTCCTGTGCGTGGTGTTAGTAGCACACTGGGTCCCGTATGAATGTGGGAGTAGTTTCTCCTTCTGCAGTTCCAGTTCAGTTCAGTCACTCAGTGGTGTCTGACTCTTTGTGACCCCATGGACTGCAGCCTGCCAGGCTTCCCTGTCCATCACCAAGTCCCAGAGCTTACTCAAACTCATGTCCATCGTGTCAGTGATGCCATCCAGGCATCTCATCCTCTGTCGTCTGCTTCTCCCCTGGCCTTCAATCCTTCCCAGCATCTGGGTCTTTTCCAATGAGTCAGTTCTTTGCATCAGGTGGCCAAAGTATCGGACTTACTCACCCCAGTAAATAACCATGTGGCTCATTGGGAGAGGATGGAAGGACTTCTGCACTTGCTGTGGTGATGAAAGGGCCCTCCTCACTGGGACGGGGCTTCTTTCTCTGGTGATGCCTTCTGAGAAGTAGCTCAGTCCTGGGAATTTTGGTAGGGATGTTTGGGAGGGATGGCTGCTTTCAGCCTGCTGATCATCCAGTCTTGTGTTTGTCTCTCCTTGGTTTCTGTCTCTCAATCAAGCAGTTTGCATCCAGGTTCACTGACCATCTCTCTGCCTCTAGATCACCCTGTGCTCTGAGCCAGCATTGTACTCTCTGCATTCAGGCCCTGGCTGGCATTGGGCCTCTCTAATCACTTTCAGCTTCCCTGATAGCTCAGTTGGTAAAGAATCCGCCTGCAACACAGGAGACCCCAGTTTGATTCCTGGGTTGGGAAGATCCGCTGGAGAAGGGATAGGCTACCCACTCCAGTATTCTCGGGCTTCCCTTGTGTCTCAGCTGGTAAAGAATCCACCTGCAATGTGGGAGACCTGGGTTCGATTCCTGAATTGGGAAGATCCTCTGGAGAAGGGAAAGGCTACCCACCACAGTATTCTGGCCTGGAGAATGTATAGTCCATGGGGGTCACAAGAGTCAGACATGACTGAACGACTTTCACTAATCACTTTGACTGTTGTACCAACTTTACTCCTGCCATACAACACTCCAACTGGAATCTGATCTTTCCCCATTTTCCATCCCTGTTTCAGTCGGAAGCCCATAGGTACACGGTCTCCTACCACTATCCCTGATTTCCACAAAAGTCAACCGTGAGCTATTGGAGATGGTTCCCATCCACGCTTTCCTCTCTAGCTGCATAGACTCCATCTGGCTTTCCCATGGTGCCTGGTGGCCTTTCCTGCCCTTTCATACTGTGTCTGCCCTGGCAGATTCACTTCCCTGAGCCTTTGATCCCCTTCTCTACCACCTGTCTTGGAAGTTCTGGATTTTCTCTTTCATGCCATGTGGGCCAGGCCTTTCTCCAGGCTTCCAAGACCCATCCTAACGGGAGATCAGCAGCTTCTCCCCAGCCTTGCTAAGTCCTGTGACCCCGAATTTTGAACTCTCCCTTCTCCAACTTGGGTTCTGTGCTCACCCATCACCTCTTTACCCCTCTCCCTGTGATCCTGCTTCCTCAGGGGCATCCCCACCTCTCAGAGGACACGGGATTAGATTCTGACAGTCCTCTGTCATCTAGGCTTTTCCTGCATAGCAGCCTGGCACGTCTCTGCAAAGGTTATGATGCTGGGAACGGACCTGGTGGACAAGGGGACACAGCCAGGATGTGTGAAATTCGCCAGGCAGGGGACTCCTCCTTCTCCACAAGGAGAGGAGGGGCACTGGCTGTATGGTGTGTGTTGTGGGGTGTCATTGNCTCACCCATCACCTCTTTACCCCTCTCCCTGTGATCCTGCTTCCTCAGGGGCATCCCCACCTCTCAGAGGACACGGGATTAGATTCTGACAGTCCTCTGTCATCTAGGCTTTTCCTGCATAGCAGCCTGGCACGTCTCTGCAAAGGTTATGATGCTGGGAACGGACCTGGTGGACAAGGGGACACAGCCAGGATGTGTGAAATTCGCCAGGCAGGGGACTCCTCCTTCTCCACAAGGAGAGGAGGGGCACTGGCTGTATGGTGTGTGTTGTGGGGTGTCATTGCTCTGTCAGCCCGCCCTGCACTTTACTCCGCTCTCACATAACTGGGGGAAGGGCCTCACGGTCTTTTTTCCCCAACCTCACCCTCACTGTGTTTTGCCTTCACAGATGCTCATTCTCTTTCCTATAATTTCACCATTGATCCTCGGCCCAGAGATGATCAGCCATGGTGTGAAGTTCAAGGAGAAGTCGATCAAAAGATCTTTCTCTCCTATGACTGTGGTACAGCTAAGATCAAGTACCTTGGTCCACTGGGAGAGGAAGTGAAAAGTATGAGTGCCTGGGAAACACAGACTGACACACTCAGAGACACTGGAGACTTGCTCAAGGGGCAAATGCCTGACGTTACCCCAGAGAAACACACAGACAAGGGTGAGTTAGAAAATCCAAATGCAGGAGGAGTAGACTGGGGGCTTAGCTGCATCCACTGTTTTCGGGTTAAAAAAAAATTGGATATTGTCCTTCCCTAGTAGTCTAGTGGAAAGAGCAGCTGTTGCAGGAGAGACCAGGACCAGATTAGCTGGACCCAGGGGAGGTGGACCCAGGTGGGGAAACAGTCTGTGAAGTGCAGAGGCTGAGCTCTTTCTTTTCCTCGGTGGGGTCAGGACCTCTCACCCTGCAGGCCAGGATGACATGCTGGCGTGAAGGCAATGGGCACACCAGTGCATCCTGGGAGTTTGGCTTCAGTGGACAACTGTGCCTCCTCTTTGATTCAAAGAATGGATCCTGGACAATGGTTCATTCTAAAGGGAGGCGGATGAAAGAGAAATGGGAGAACGACAGGGCTGTGACGGACTTCTTCAGGACAGTCTCCATGGGAGACTGTCGGGCCTGGCTTCGGGATTTTATGGTGTGCTGGGAGCAAATGCTGAAGACCTCGGGTACGTGAGAAGAGTAGGAGAAAGTGGTAGTTCTCTCATGGTGACATGGACCCACCCCTCTGTGTGTGTGTGTGTGTGTGTGTGTGTGAAAATGATCCGTCAGAGGTGAGCTGTCCTGGAAGAACTGTGGCCCGGGGATGCTCTGTAATCCTCTTTCCTCTTTCACCTCCTGGCATCTCTCCTCACAGCACAGGCCTTTGTACAATTGAACACGGATTCTCACTGATCCTAAACATGAGAGCATCTCTATGATTCCAGTCTCCTTCTTACTATTCTCTCTTTCTGGAACCTTCTTTTAAATGTCACCAATCCTCCTGGAAATCTGTCAATACCGCCTCTGCTGTCAGCTCCTGAGGACTCCATCCTGATGTCACCATCTCTGATGTCACAGCAGGACTGAGTGACTCTGTTGGAAATCTTGTTTCCCCATTAGCTGTCAGGAGTCCCACGGGGACTGGGCTTCTCCCTCCCTCCCATCTTGCCTGAGGACCTGTCACAAGGGCCTCCATGTGTGGGTGCAAACAGGCTGCACAGTAGGGATACCTGGGTCAGGGGGGCTGAGGCGGCATCTGCCGAGTTTGGGGTCTGGACAAGGGCTTCACCCTTATTCTCCTTGCAGCATCGCCGACCACGGGACCTCCTACAGTGCAGCCCACGGCCACAGCCAGCAAGCACACCACCTGGATCCTCCCCAGTTTCATCATAACTGTCTTCCTGTGTTGAGTCCTTTTCAGGAGCAGGTACTGAGGGCAGAATTCAGAGGGAAGGCAGGGGCACAGGGCCTGCAAGGGCAATAATTGCAGAACTAACTCCAAAGGCCCGTTCTCACAGGAGTGGCGTGAGTCAAGCAGGCAAGGCAGGAGCCCTACAGCAGAGACTGTGGGAAGGGCTGAGGCCAGGCCTGTGCTCCTGGAGCAGCAGTAGGTCTGATTCAGTGTGGCCTAAATGACCCCAGCCTCCTGGGGACCCAGAGCCTCCATCACTGAGCGACCCTTCCTTGAGCAGAGGTGCCTGCGCATGGGTGGGTCTGAGCTGGGGTGGAGGTGCATAGTGGGGAGGGACCAGGAAGAGATGGGAGGCAGGGACTCTGGTTCTGAGAGCTGTCAGCTGCTGGCTCAGAGGCTTGACGGGAGCGAAGGAAGGAGGTTTCCGTGCAGCCCCCCATGTCTGTCAGGAAGCAAGGCCCCTCCTTTGGGGACCTGCTCCCTGGTCCTTTAGGCCCACCTTGGGGAGGATCCGGACCTGAGTAAAGGGAGCAGATTGATTCCTCACTGGCTCCAGTCCTGAGCCTGAGCAGGGGGTTTCAGGGCCTGGGGTGACTCTGTGATGCAAGAAGGAAGGAGGAGGTGACAAGAAGCTGCTGGGCCTGGGGTGGGGGTGGGGGTGGAGGACACAGGAGCCCCTCAGTGAGGGCGGGGCTGGGGGGGCTGG
>SJYO01029721.1:0-15974 GCA_006410555.1 Capra ibex | reverse complement strand
GTGATGCCATCCAGCCATCTCATCCTCTGTCGTCCCCTTCTCCTCCTGCCCCCAATCCCTCCCAGCATCAGAGTATTTTCAAATGAGTCAGCTCTTCACATGAGGTGGCCAAAGTACTGGAGCTTCAGCTTTAGCATCATTCCTTCCAAAGAAATCCCAGGGTTGATCTCCTTCAGAATGGACTGGTTGGATCTCCTTGCAGTCCAAGGGACTCTCAAGAGTCTTCTCCAACACCACAGTTCAAAAGCATCAATTCTTCGGCGCTCAGCCTTCTTCACAGTCCAACTCTCACATCCATACATGACCACAGGGAACAGTGTCTAGAATTCCTCATTTTACACCAAGCTACCCAGGTTCAATTCCTGGGCAGGAAACTAAGATCCCTCTTTAGCACCGCTCACTGCTGTCCCTCTAGATCAATATTAAGGAAATATACACCTTATATTACTACACCTTATATTAAGGTATAAATATGCACCTTAAATATACAGGTAGAGGGGCTTCACAATTTTGTCATGGGAGATTTTGCCTCTGCCAAGAGTTTAAAAAAAAGAGAAAGTCCTTCCAAAGTTAACCCGGTTCCTTCCCTTTCTAGGCACTTTAATGGCTATTGTTCTTTCCTTTCTAGTCCTTGTTTCTTTAAACTTTTGATTGACTTTGTGTCTGTAGGATCTACCAGTTTGAAATAACACTCCTGGTGGCTCAAGGAATACAGCCTGTTCCAGTGGAGGGTGGCCCCGATCCATGTAGGTCCTTGTGAGGTACTTCTGCACCTTGAGGGGAGGCTCAGTTCAGTGGTCTCTGTCCAGCAGGGAGAAGTTTTAATAGAACAAAGTTTCAGCCCCTTAACCCTTAAGAATAAGGGTGTAGACCCCTCAGTGGGGAATGAGACAGGCTGGGACAGTTTGCTGCAGTGAGTGTGCCTGGACAAAAGTCACATCAAGCATCACAATACAAAGAAATTGTAAGGGGCTAAAAATAATTGCATGCATGTGCAGTTGGGGAAAATAATCAACAACAAGATACAAAAAGACTAAAAACCGAAGGCGATTTCAGAGCAGCCGGGAGCAAAAGCAGGGTACTGGTCATGATTCCTGCACACAGCACCACCAAGGGGGAACAAACACCCAGCTCACCCCTCTGGCCTGAACCCAGGACCTGCCCCCACCCTCATCTCATATGCGGGACTGGCTCCCCCACCCTCTGGAGCCAGCAAGGGAACATATTATTTGTTTTTGCTCCCTCATGAGTCCCAATGAAGCTTTTCTCCCCCTGAATTTGTGTCTGGCCTTTTACCAACTTCTATTGATCGAGTCCAGGAGCCCTAGTCGGGGCTAGGGAGGGCTTTTGCTGAAGGTCAGGATGCTGCTCGGATACGGTGTCTCCAGTGGGCTTCCAGCAGAAACAGGGGTGCAACGCATGCAGATCCCAGGTGGGGATGCACCGTGTCAGGAACAAAACAGGCGCAATGGTTGATATGAGTAGAGAGATGGGATGGCTGCCAGGTCCTGACAGCAGAGTATGACGCTGGTTCCCAGCACAAGGCGATCCTAGAAGCAAACACCCGGATGGGCGGCCAACCTAGACACAAACTGCACGACTGAAAGGAATGAGACAAGGAAATGCCCCGGGGCTCCTCTGGTTAGGACTCCGGGCTTTCACTGCCAGGTGCCCGGTTTGATCACTGGTCAGGGAGCTAAGATCCCAAAAGCCAGGCAGCCGACCAAAAACCAAAAAACCCAAGAAACGAAGAGAAAATAGAACACAAGCCTGATGATCAGGACACTACAGTCATCGCAACAACTTGTCTGGATACTTTGCCCAGTTTCTAGAACTGAGCCAGTTATCAGGACTGAGAACCTGTTACCTGAGAGAGATGCAGTTTCCAGCAGGCGGGCCCTCATCACCATGGCAAGCACAGTGCCGCGGTCCTCTGGCCTTCCCCATCCCTGGGAGCCACGTGGCCATTGACTCAGGTAAGTGCCCACTGGGAAGCAGAAGCCACCCCACATTCCTATGGACCCAGGGTGTGACTCACATCATGTCCGGGGATCTGAAGCATCATCGCAGCCCCGCTGTTATTCATGTGATGCATGAGATGCAGGGTGCTGAGTACAAAACCGCCCTGCATCCTGCTTACAGGGGTCTCACGGTGTGTGAAGACCCACACAGTGGTTATTTCACATTCTCCAGATTTGAACCAGTGATGGAAAAGTCTCTGAAGTTAGGAATGGGGTGAAGACTGCCATAGTTGAGGAGTACATTCTCATATTGCCTTTCCATTGCTACAAATAGAATGTTGCAAGACCACATTTTTCTCGGTAAAATGACAGAGATTAGTGAACAATAGTAACCTGAAAGCATGCAGAGCTGTGATCCCTTCATATCTCCTTTTTATATCTGCCTGGTGTAAAGCATTTCTATCAATGGCCGGACACTAAATATTTTAGAATTTGCAGACCAGTGGCCTTGCAACTGCTCAACTCAGTTGGAAGGTGTTCATGGAAAGGACATGAAGGAAGGAGTGTGGCGGGATCTGCCACTGGGACCCTAGGACCCTGCGGCACCCATGACACAGAAGTCCATCAGGGGGGGAAATCGTGCCAGGGGTAACCTGCCTGCCTGTCAAGCCACTTCAGTCATGTCCGACTCTTTGCAATCCTATGGACTGTAGCCCAACAGGTCTCTCTGTCCATGGGATTCTCTGGGCAAGAATACCAGTGTGGGCTGTCATGCCCTCCTCCAGGGACAGCTTGTGACATCCTAATCAGAGCATCACAACCCAGCCCCTCAGGGTCAGAGGCACGGCCACTCCACTTGAGTGAGGAAAGTCTAACATTTAAACATGGCTACTGATATGGTCCTGAGTTTGGTAGAGAAGGGACCTCCGGTCTTGATGAACTGGGCTCATCCACTTGGTAATCATTACAGAGAGGTCAGCTGTCATAGGATAGAAGTGATCGTGTGGTTTGGCATAAGCAGGGCCACAGGGAACAAATAAGATGAGCAGCAGGGGTCAAGACCTGACACCAGAACTGTGGTACCTCCCTGTCCTCTGCTCACCTCTGTGGTTACACAGGGTCCTCGTGGTTCCTTGGACCCAGGAAGCCACTCTACAGCAGAGGAGGGGGGCGTTAGCCTGTAACTGCAGGACCCACCCTCCCATCACATTCCCACCACCAGAGGCTAAAGGCAGGACTGGACAGAGTTGGGATTTATATCCCGGCAGCCAAGGCAGCCGCTGGATAATTCCCCAGGTGGTGAGTCGCCCAGTGCTGGGGTTCGCAAACCAGGGCAGTTGTCAGAGGGAATCCTTTGGTTTCTCACGTTGTCTTTGCCTGTTGTCGCACCACAAACCTGGAAGTGCACAGAGATAGATGCCAAAAGGCCTGAAGAGATGAACAGATATGCCTTCTGTAGAAGAGTTCCCCAGCTCCTGTCTTAATCAATAACCATTATAGGCTGCCATCTCCACAGTCTGTGGACGATATGAATGTGGGACCAAAGGGCAGAAGTGGGGGTGCCCCTCCTCACCCTCAGGCCCCATGTCACACTTTGGAAGAATGGGCTCTCGACCCTCCTGGGGACCAGGCTGGGAGGCTTTTGCTGGGGTGAGTCCTCAGGCAAGGGGATAAGATGTCACTGGTAGAGACTGTGATTCATGTCCCTTCACAGGTGGGAAGGTATTGGAGTCCCTGGGCTTCTCAGGATGCAGAGATGCGGAATGAACATAGTGAGCTGTGAGAGAGGAGCTGTGGCCACTAAGGGGATGCGTCTGGGGAAGGGAGAGCCTGGGCAGCACGGGTGGTTCATGGCTGGTAAAGAGGCCTGGGAGTCAAGGGCAGGGGGTCGTGAGGAGGAGAAGGGTTTGTGTGGACAGATGAGATGAGTGGTGTGTGCTTTTCAGGGGGTGTCTGGGTTCCTCCCCACAGGAAGGTTGCCTGTCCCAGCCCTGCCATGGGGGCTCCCACTTCTGGAGGCACAGCTGAGGGGCTGGGAGCTTAGGGATGGCAGTGTTTCCTGCTATGCTCTCCTTGTCCTCTCGCCTCCCCACCTCCCATTGTCTGAGCATTGCTATTTCAACCAGTTTGCCCTTTTGCTGGCCTGAAAGTGGCCAACCAGCCCAGCAGCTGCCAACAAGGAAAGGAGCTCACCTAAGGACTGAGGAGGAGGAGGCGGAGGCAACACCACGCCAGTGGGCTCTCTAATCAAGGCAGCTCAGGTCTTGCTCTCTGGTTATAATGCATCATCCTCGCCCTCTCCCAGCAGGTTCACTGGGAGCTCCCCACCCTCTGCTTTGTGGGCACAGTTGGGCAGCAGAAGCAGGACCAGGAAACACAACTGAAGTTGGTGCCTGCAGCCCTTGCCACCTGGAGCCCCGGGGTGACCCACCCTTGGGGAGGAGCCTGGTTGGCCAGTCGAGAAGGGAATCAGTCCCTAGAGTCCTTCCACTGGGGTCTCTCCTGGGGGCTCCCCCAGGCTCCCCACACCCTCTGTGGGACTGATGTTCCTCAAAATTTCAATGATCTGTCCATCACCTTTCTTCTATCCAGCCCCTTCTCTGGATCCCCGTGTTCCTTGTGTTTTTTTAGCGGCACTAACACCTGATAAGGGGCTTCCCAGGTGGCTGAGCGGTAAAGAATCTGCCTGTCAATGTGGGAGATGTCTGTTCCATCCCTGGATGAGGAAGATCCCCTGGAGGAGGAAATGGCAACACACTCCAATATTGTTGCCTGAGGAAATCCCATGGACAGAGGAGGCTAGCAGCATATAGTCCACAGGATCACAGAGAAACGACTTAGTGACTCAACAACAACAACTCCTGAGACAGGGGTTGGCGAGTCCTCAGCATATACACACTCGGGGCCACCTGCATGATCTCCTCAGGTCCTAAATGAATGCTCAGCCTCTGTTCATTCCCGTAGGTAGCATTTCCCATTGACAAATGTGTAAGTTGAGGCATGGCAACATGAGGAAACTAGCACAGTCAGAATTTGTCCAGATTCCTGTTTCTGGAGGCATCTATAGTCCACACCCATGAAACTGCCTCAGGTACTAATTGCAACCTCCCCAGCCCTCCACCTCTGACCTCATGCCTGAGGATCTGGAGTGAGCCCGGGGGTCAGGGGCAGGCATGGGGTGAGTCTGGGTGCCCAGGTCCCTAGGGCCTGTGCTTCTCACACGGGGCCGACCCAGCCCATCTGTGGCGGCAACTTCTGACTTCCTCCTGTTCTTCCAGTCCTTCGTCCCTGTGGTCTGAGTCTACCAGGGGCTTCCGGGTTGCCTCCTCCAGGGGATTCAACCCAGGCTACCACACCCAGCCCTTCATAAGGGAGTCTCTCCCCACGCAGCTCACCTTGCCCCACCAAGATCTTGCCCACCAAACCCAGAGTCCTGCCCACGCTTGTGGGTCTCTTGTCCACCAACCAGCCTCCCAGCATAGGTCCATCCCACACAGAGACTCTAGTGAGTCAGTTGATAACCTTCTTGTCTCCTTTGCACCTGTTGATTCACAGAGTTTGCTGCTCTCTGTGGGCATCAGCTGGGTGACCCAAGGTAGAGCATGGTGCCAGACTGGGTGTGAGTTAGGGCTTCAGATAAGCCTGAGTGTGGCAATGCAGTCACACAACTCATCAGGATGCCAGGGACCTGCAGTGATTGTCTTAGCCTGGGCTGGTGTCACATGGAGGTGGGGCAGAGCTGAGAGATTGGCTAGAGCCAAGCTTTGGCTTCTCCCTATACCACACACCCAAGGTAAGAGAAACACAAGTAAGATGGTAGGTGTTGCAAGAGGGCATCAGAGGGCAGACGCACTGAAACCATATTCACAGAAAACTAGTCAATCTAATCACACTAGGACCATAGCCTTGTCTAACTCAATAAAACTAAGCCATGCCCACGGGGCAACCCAAGATGGGTGGGTCATGGTGGAGAAGTCTGACAGAATGTGGTCCACTGGAGAAGGGAATGGCAAAACACTTCAGTATTCTTGACTTGAGAACCCCATGAACAGTATGAAAAGGCAAATTGATAGGATACCAAAAGAGGAACTCCCCATGTCAGTAGGTGCCCAATATGCTCTGGAGGTCAGTGGAGAAAAAATTCGAGAAAGAAGGAAGGGATGGAGCCAAAGCAAAAACAATACCCAGCTGTAGATGTGACTGGTGATAGAAGCAAGGTCCGATGCTGTAAAGAGCAATACTGCAAGGGAACCTGGAATGTCAGGTCCATGAATCAAGGCAAATTGGAAGTGGTCAAACAAGAGATGGCAAGAGTGAACATCGACATTATGGGAATCAGCGAACTAAAATGGACTGGAATGGGTGAATTTAACTCAGATGACCATTATATCTACTACTGTGGGCAGGAAGCCCTCAGAAGAAATGGAGTAGCCATCATAGTCAACAAAAGAGTCCGAAATGCAGTCCTTGGATGTAATCTCAAAAACGACAGAATGATATCTGTTCATTTCCAAGGCAAACCATTCAATATCACAGTAATCCAAGTCTATGCCCCAATCAGTAACGCTGAAGAAGCTGAAGTTGAATGGTTTTATGAAGATGTACAAGACCTTTTAGAACTAACACCCCCAAAACATGCCCTTTTCATTATAGGGGACTGGAATGCAAAAGTAGGAAGTCAAGAAACACCTAGAGTAACAGACAAATTTGGCCTTGGAATGCGGAATGAAGCAGGGCAAAGACTAATAGAGTTTTGCCAAGAGAATGCACTGGTCATAGCAAACACCCTCTTCCAACAACACAAGAGAAGACTCTACACATGGACATCACTAGACGGTCAACACGGAAATCAGATTGATTATATTCTATGCAGCCAAAGATGGAGAAGCTCTATACAGTCAACAAAAACAAGACCAGGAGCTGACTGTGGCTCAGATCATGAACTCCTTATTGCCAAATTCAGACTTAAATTGAAGAAAGTAGGGAAAACTGCTAGACCATTCAGGTATGACCTAAATCAAATCCCTTATGATTATACAGTGGAAGTGAGAAATAGATTTTAAGGGCCTAGATCTGATAGATAGAGTGCCTGATTAACTATGGAATGAGGTTCGTGACATTGTACAGGAGACAGGGATCAAGACCATCCCCATGGAAAAGAAATGCAAAAAAGCAAAATGGCTGTCTGAGGAGGCCCTGCAAATAGCTGTGAAAAGAAGAGAGGCGAAGAACAAAGGAGAAAAGGAAAGATATAAGCATCTGAATGCAGAGTTCCAAAGAATAGCAAGAAGAGATAAGAAAGCCTTCTTCAGCGATCAATGCAAAGAAATAGAGGAAAAGAACAGAATGGGAAAGACTAGAGATCTCTTCAAGAAAATTAGATATACCAAGGGAACATTTCATGCAAAGATGGGCTCGATAAAGGACAGAAATTGTATGGATCTAACAAAAGCAGAAGATATTAAGAAGAGATGGCAAGAATACACAGAAGAACTGTACAAAAAAGATCTTCATGACCTGGATAATCACGATGGTGTGATCACTCACGTAGAGCCAGACATCCTGGAATGGGAAGTCAAGTGGGCCTTAGGAAGCATCACTACGAACAAAGCTTGTGCAGGTGATGGAATTCCAGTAGAGCTCTTTCAAATCCTGAAAGATGATGCTGTGAAAGTGCTGTACTCAATACGCCAGCAAATTTGGAATATTCAGCAGTGGCCACAGGACTGGAAAAGTTCAGTTTTCATTCCAATCCCAAAGAAAGGCAATGCCAAAGAATGCTCAAACAACCACACAATTGCACTCATCTCACATGCTAGTAAAGTAATGATCAAAATTCTCCAAGCCAGGCTTCAGCAATACATGAACTGTGAATTTCCTGATGTTCAAGCTGGTTTTAGAAAAGGTAGAGGAACCAGAGATCGAATTGCCAGCATCTGCTGGATCATGGAAAAAGCAAGAGAGTTTCAGAAAAACATCTATTTCTGCTGTATTGACTATGCCAAAGCCTTTGACTGTGTGGATCACAATAAACTGCGGAACATTCTGAAAGAGATGGGAATATCAGACCACCTGACCTGCCTCTTGAGAAACCTATATGCAGGTCAGGAAGCAACAGTTAGATCTGGACATGGAACAACAGACTGGTTCCAAATAGGAAAAGGAGTCCATCAAGGCTGTAAATTGTCTTTTTGCTTATTTAACTTATATGCAGAGTACATCATGAGAAACACTGGGCTGGAAGAAGCACAAGCTGGAATTAAGATTGCCAGGAGAAATATCAATAACCTCAGATATGCAGATGACATCACCCTTATGGAAGAAAGTGAAGAGGAACTACAAAGCCTCTTGATGAGAGTGAAAAAGTTGGCTTAAAGCTCAACATTCAGAAAACGAAGATCATGGCATCCAGTCCCATCACTTCATGGGAAATAGATAGGGANAAACCTATATGCAGGTCAGGAAGCAACAGTTAGATCTGGACATGGAACAACAGACTGGTTCCAAATAGGAAAAGGAGTCCATCAAGGCTGTAAATTGTCTTTTTGCTTATTTAACTTATATGCAGAGTACATCATGAGAAACACTGGGCTGGAAGAAGCACAAGCTGGAATTAAGATTGCCAGGAGAAATATCAATAACTTCAGATATGCAGATGACATCACCCTTATGGAAGAAAGTGAAGAGGAACTACAAAGNGGCTGTAAATTGTCTTTTTGCTTATTTAACTTATATGCAGAGTACATCATGAGAAACACTGGGCTGGAAGAAGCACAAGCTGGAATTAAGATTGCCAGGAGAAATATCAATAACCTCAGATATGCAGATGACATCACCCTTATGGAAGAAAGTGAAGAGGAACTACAAAGCCTCTTGATGAGAGTGAAAAAGTTGGCTTAAAGCTCAACATTCAGAAAACGAAGATCATGGCATCCAGTCCCATCACTTCATGGGAAATAGATAGGGAAACAGTGGAAATAGTGTCAGACTTTATTTCTGGGGGCTCCAAAATCACTGCAGATGGTGACTGCAGCCATGAAATTAAAAGACGCTTACTCCTTGGAAGAAAAGTTATGAGCAACTTAGATAGCACATTCAAAAGCAGAGACATTACTTTGCCGACTAAGGTCCGTCTAGTCAAGGCTATGGTTTTTCCTGTGGTCATGTATGGATGTGAGAGTTAAGGCTGAGCACCGAAGAATTGATGCTTTTGAACTGTGGTATTGGAGAAGACTCTTGAGAGTCCCTTGGACTGCAAGGAGATCCAATCAGTCCATTCTGAAGGAGATCAACCCTGGGATTTCTTTGGAAGGAATGATGCTAAAGCTGAAGCTCCAGTACTTTGGCCACCTCATGTGAAGAGTTGACACATTTGAAAAGACTGATGCTGGGAGGGATTGGGGGCAGGAGGAGAAGGGGACGACAGAGGATGAGATGGCTGGATGGCATCACTGACTCGATGGACGTGAGTCTGAGTGAACTCTGGGATTTGGTGATGGACAGGGAGAGCTGGCATGCTGCGATTCATGGGGTCGCAAAGATTCGGACACAACTGAGCAACTGAATTGAACTGAACTGAACTGAACCGATGGGACCAGATGCCCTGATCTTCGTTTTCTGAATGTGGGCTTTAAGCCAACTATTTTCACTCTCGTCTTTCACTGTCATCAAGAGGGTTTGTAGTTCCTCTTCACTTTCTTTCATAAGAGTGGTGTCATCTGAATATCTGAGGTTATTGAAATTTCTCCTGGCAATCTTGATTCCAGCTTGTGCTTCTTCCAGCCCAGTGTTTCTCATGATGTACTCTGCATAGAAGTTAAATAAGCAAAAAGACAATTTACAGCCTTGATGGACTCCTTTTCCTATTTGGAACTAGTCTGTTGTTCCATGTCCAGATCTAACTGTTGCTTCCTGACCTGCATATAGGTTTCTCAAGAGGCAGGTCAGGTGGTCTGGTATTCCCACCTCTTTCAGAATTTTCCACAGTTTATTGTGATCCACACAGTCAAAGGCTTTGGCATAGTCAATAAAGCAGAAATACATGTTTTTCTGGAACTCTCTTGCTTTTCCCATGATCCAGCGGATGTTGGCAATTTGATCTCTGGTTCCTCTACCTTTTCTAAAACCAGCTTGGACATCTGGAAGTTCATGGTTCAGGTATTGCTGAAGCCTGGCTCAGGAGCTGGGCGGCTGCGACAGGGGACAGGAGCGAGGCGGCGCGATGGTGCAGATGGGCAGATCGTGGGCTTGTGGTTTTCAGGGCGGCTCTGGGTCCCCTCCCACTTTCCCGGGCCGGGCTCAGCCCTGGGGGCCTCAACAGCATTTCCTGTAGCGTTCTGGCCCCTGCTTCTAGTGTCACCTCCCAAACTCCCGGCATTACTGCTTCACCAAGGTACCCCTGTTCTGGCCTGGAGAGCCGGCAAGTAGCCAGGGGGAGCCACAGAGGAGTAAAGGACCCAGGGGAGGGAAAAGAGGAGAGGGCGGCGGCGCAACCCCGCAAGAAGTTTCGCGAACCCCCGCTCACCCAACTTCCCCGCCCCGCCCAGCAGGTTCATTCCGGAACTCACCACTGGGAGTCCCGCTGAATCAGACAATGAGAAGCAAGTCCAGGAAGCCAAAACGGGTCTTAGGGCTACCAATCTCTCCCTTTGCCATCTGAATCTCGATTTTGCAGGAGTGGAGGATGCCAGGTCAGAGGTCTGCCTCTGAGGAGGCAGACACTGCACTTCTGGCGCTGCAGACGTTGCTCGGCCCGGACGCCCCGCCCCAGGCAAGGCCTGTGCAGTCATTAACCTGTGGCTTCCCCAGACTGCTAGCTTGAAGCCAGGGTGTTGCCACTACCAGTTGGTGGAGGCGTTTCGTGGGCTGATAGCCAGAATATTCCTAGTTAGATCATTTTGTCATTTTCGTCTCCCTAATTAATAGAAATTGATCAGAGGTCAGGGAAGAATTTCTGGCAAGCAGGATATGGAGGGAAGAGTTCAGGGCTTCCTACTTCCCCATCTTGAGCTTGCCTTGGGTGATCACTGACCTTTTCATTGTATTGAATTTCCTGAGGGTTTTCCATGGAGAAGGCAATGGCGCCCCACTCTAGTACTCTTGCCTGGAAAATCCCATGGACGGAGGAGCCTGGTGGGCTGCAGTCCATGGAGTCGCTAAGAGTTTTCCATACCATATTATGAAAACTTGAAGGAACTTTTCAGCCAACCCAGTTATTGTTTCCGGTGCCAGTTCAGGTGGCAAACTTAATTGATAAACGTCGTCTGTGTCCTGACCGTTCCACCGACCTGCCCTTCTCTCATCCCTCTCTCTCTCCTCCGGCTTCCTGAGTCCCAGAGACACAACAGTATTGAAATTAGGCCAGTTCATCACTTGCAAGTTTGCTTCGGTCCCATTTGTTTATTTTTTCCTTCAAAATTTCAATGCCAGTGCATTTTGAAGAAGGATCCTGTGTAATTCTACAAGTTGTTTGCCCCTCCTTTTTTTTTTTGTATAATTGTACAACTTTGAAAATTACATAAGTTATAATGATCCAGTATTATTTGTCATTCAAAAACAAAACAAAACAACACAACTTTCTCTTGCTCCCAGCAACCATCCAGGGGAATTAAAGTTCCTGAAAGAAGGCCAATTCAAGATGGCTTCTACTCTGGTAGAAACAGAAAACAAAAAGATGAGAAAAAGCAATAAAGCCATGGATCCTCATCAAACTTATATACTTTTGCACAGCAAAGGAAACCATACACAAAACAAAAAAAGGCAAACTACAGACTGGGAGAAAAGATTTGCAAATGACGCAACTGACAAGGGCTTCATTTCCAAAATATACAAAAAGCTCTTGCAACTCAATAATAAAAACAGGGAACCCCGTCAAAGAATGGGCAGAAGATCTAAATAGACATTTCTCCAAAGAAGGCATACACATGGCCAATAGGCATGTGAAAAGAGGCTCAATATCAATATTTATTATTTTTAATTAATTTAAATTTATATTGATTAGAGTATATAGGTGATTAAAAATGTGTGTTAGTTTCAGGTGTACAGCAAAGTGATTCAATTAAGCATGTACATGTATCTATTTTTTTTACAAATTCTTTTCCCATTTATGTTATTATGGAATATTGAGCAGAGTTCCCTATGCCACACAATAAGTACTTGTTATCTATTTTAAGTATAGTAGTGTGTATATGTCAATCCTAAACTCCCAGTTTATCTCTCTCCATCACCTATCACCTCTGGATATATGCCCAGGAGTGGGATTGCTGTATCATATGGTAGCTCTGAACCTGCCTGCAATGCAGGAGATCTGGGTTTAATCCCTGGGTCAGTTCCTGACCCAGATGGTAGGAGCCATTTGGCTTTTTAACAAGTAGGATAGGCGTGTTATAAGGAGAGTGAGTAGGGCACAAGAGACCCTGATGCAGCAGCTTAGAGATGTTGGGTTTTAATCCCTGTTGATGTATTTGGGAAATAGTTGGGAAACTTTGTTGGATCTTTTAGACAAATATAAATGGGAGTATGGTGGGAGGCACTGGAGGGGTTATCAGTATCCCAGACTATAGGGTTTACAGACGAGGAGGGTAGTGAGGGAGGTGAAGAAATAGTAGGTTCGAGAAGCAGTAGCCAGGCCATGTCAGGAGAAAGATTTGGAACAGTGAGGAAAGCCTTGAATTTGGAGAGCAGAGTCCTTCCAAGGATTGGAGTGGGGCAGTTTGGGAGTACAAGGAAAGAATGAAAGAATGGGGTATTTTGAAGTGTGCAAGACAGAGGCTTGGTAATCTGTGGTGTAGGCGCTAAACCGTCAACCCCCACGACAGATCTGAAAGACTTTAGTTTTTCTGGAATAAGCAGGTGTGGCAGAACAGGTGGCCCCTGTGTTGATAAGAAAAGAGATCGGCTTCCCTGCCACTGTGAGATACCCTGGACTCCGTAAAGGTGATGAGAGTTGGGGCCTGGGGTCCTGGGCACCTTCAGTCTTCAGCGGCCAGTCCGAGGAGCCTGGGCAGAGCTGGGTCTGAGGATTCCTGCTCAGGACCAGGAGATGTCTGGATCCCTAGAGAGGGATTAGGGCATTAGGGATTAGTGTCCCTTGAGAGTCCCTTGGACAGCATGGAGATCTAACCGGTCCGTCCTAAAGGAAATCAATCCTGAACACTCATTGGAAGGACTGATGCTGAAGCTGAAGCTCCAATACTTTGGTCACCTGATGCCTTTTTTAGCTTTTTTTGAATGTCTGGGGATGATTGGGAAATAAAATGCATATTCAGGACAACAGTACCTTCTTTTGAACTTGGATCTAATTTTGTATATTTTTGTAGGGACAGAATTCTTCTAGCTAGGTTAACAGAACAATGCCTTCTGATAATCTAGCTAGAATTTGTGCTGCACTTTCATCTGGTCTTTGAGTTATTTCTCTGAGTTTATCAAAGTTAACAGCCTTATGTCCTGCTTTATGGAGGGTGGTAGTAAGGCAAGTCACCATGTGATTATAGGCTGTTCACCCAAGACGCCTTGCCTGGTAGGCCCAATCAGAGTTGTCCCTGGGAATGGCAGCTAGGTCTACAGGCTTAATACCATCAGTTTGATGTATTTCATGGGCATGAGCCTGAGAAGCTTGACAGACTTGTTCTTTCTCTTCTGGGAGGAGGGTAGAAGAGAGTATAGTGAAATATCATGCCAGGTCAAGTCATAAGACTGGGTGAGGTATTTAAATTATTTTAAATAACAGTGTCCCTTGAGAGTCCCTTGGACAGCAAGGAGATCTAACTGGTCCATCCTAAAGGAAATCAATCCTGAACATTCATTGGAAGGACTGATGCTGAAGCTGAAGCTCCAATACTTTGGTCACCTGATGCAAAGAACTGACTTATTGGAAAAGACCCTGATTCTGGGAAAAATTGAAGGCAGAAGGATAAGGGGATGACAGAGGATGAGATGGTTGGATGGCATCACCAACTCGATGGACATGAGTCTGAGTAAGCTCCAGGAGTTGGTGATGGACTCCCGGATTTCCCGATGGGAAGCCAGGCGTGCTGTCCATGGGGTCTCAAAGAGTCAGACATGACTGAGCGACTGAACTGAACTGAAACAAGTGTCAGGGTCAGAGGAAAAAGAGCCAGGATGTTTCTTGATTTGAGATAAATCGGAGAGGGAGAATGAGACGTGTACCCGAACAATGCCTTCTGTACCAGCCACCTCTACTAAGGGAAGGAGGGGAGCAGTAGAGATTCAGGGTCCTGTTTCTTTAAGGCCCTTTGCAGCCAGGTGTGAGGAGGGGATTTAGGGAGATCGGGATGGGACTTGAGACTCTGGTAGCAGGGGTGGATCAAAGCCCCAGAGCCCCTTCCAAACAGGCTTGGGGGGAGGGTGAGAAGTGGTGGTAGCCTGCACCTGAGAGCAAGAGGAGAGGGGGAACCTAAGGTGGAGGTTGGGGAACTGGGTCTGCTACAGTGGGATTAGAGGCTCTTGGAGGTGCACTGTGGTCAGAAGGCTCAAAAGAATAGGAGGAAATATCCGAACAGGGATCAGGAGATACAGTATTGGGGGGATGTGGCCCAGGATGGCCTAAAAGTATATGAGGAGTAGAACAGGAAGTACGGAGAGGGCCAAGGGTGGAAAGCAAAGAAAGCCTGAACATAAGGGATCTCTGACCACTTGCCATTGCGGCGGCCAAAGTTATAGAGGTCCCGTAAAGTACTGGAACGGAGAGTTCCGTTTTCTGGCCATTGGAACCTAATATCCAGTCGAGATTGTGGCCAGACAGTGTTAGGGTGATAAGTGAGTCGCATTGGCCTTATCTCTCCTTGAAAACCCAAGGTTTTTAGGTTTTGGAGAAGGCAGCCTAAAGGGGTAGATTTTGTAGGTTGGGACTGAGAATTTCCCATTATAGACGAATAAGGAGGGAGGGCAAACTAGGGCGAGAGAAAAACGAGGAGAAAAGTCTCAGAGAAAAGGCATACCCACTCTCACTTCTCAGACAGCCAGACAGCGGCAGGATCTACCTTGAAATCAGTTCAGTTCAGTCACTCAGTCGTATCCGACTCTTTGCGACCCAATGGACTCCAGCACGCCAGGCTTCCCTGTTCATCACCAACTCCCGGAGTTTATTCAAACTCATGTCCATCGAATCCATGATGCCATCCAACCACCTCCTCCTCTGTCATCCCTTCTCCTCCTGCCTTTAATCTTTCCCAGCATCAGGGTATTTTCTAATGAGTCAGTTCTTCACATCAGGTGGCCAAAGGATTGGAGTTTCAGCTTCAGCATCAGTCCTTCCAATAAATATTCAGGATTGATTTCCTTTAGGATGGACTGGTTAGATCTCCTTGCTGTCCAAGGGACTCTCAAGAGTCTTCTCCAATACCACACAACAGTTCAAAAGGACCAATTCTTCAGTGCTCAGCATTTTATTTTTTGAAATGGGCATCCCCTATTTCAAAGTGAGACCAGGGCCCAAGGGCTGAGGGGATCCTCTGCCTAGCTCTAGGGCTTCAAAAACCAGACCAGAGAAAGAGGATCCCAGAGAGCAGGAATTCACTCACCCCTGCAGCTGATAAAATTAGAGCCTGTGTGTGGATGTCAATCCAGGAAGGCAAGTGGAGAGTCCCAACCTGGGGACTCCCTTCAGTTTCTTAGTGAGGTCCAAGGGAGGGAACCACCAAAGGTGGGCTCAGGAGAGGAGCCCACCTAGCCGCAGTGGGTCTTCCCTCCCGTGTTTCAGCACCAGAAATGTAAGGCAAGCGCGATGAAAAAGAGTGAGCCAGGCATTCAGGCAGAGAAGATTTATTATAGGAGGAAAAAAAGAAAGTGACTGGCTATAGAGAGAAACCAGTGCTCTTTTTTACAGCCAACCCTTCTAATACCCTATGGATGGGAAATTGTGCCCTGGAGGAAGGGGGCCTCAGTTTATCTTTAGCCTGTCGCTGGGGTCTTATGGTCACTTAGTTGAAGGGTTCTCAGGGTCGGGTGGTCACGTAGTCTTGAGAAACTGGAACCAGCAGGGGAAAACAGGAT
>SJYO01029719.1:0-10000 GCA_006410555.1 Capra ibex | reverse complement strand
AACCCCAGTCAAGTAAAGGCCTGTCAAGGAACCAGGCCGAATATAAAGAACTCTAGATATCCGGGGAAGGATACGTCAGCCATGATTGCTGTCCCAAAATTAGCTAACGTGGACAGTGAAGGTTCCGTCAAGGGAGGCAAAATCGAAGAAGACAAACGACCAGAGAAGTCACAGACTAAAGACGGGACTGTGTTCCACCCCACCACCACCTGTGAAAAATCCGAGTGAACAAGTCAGTGCGACACCCCTCCCTCCCTGTGACGTTTGTTTATTGTGACCGCACACGAGCGTCACAGAGTCGGTGCGACCCGGACGGGGGCGAGTGCCGCGTGTGGCGAGTCCGAGATCCAACGAGGCGACCCTTGGCAGACTCCGGCCGGGACCCTACGTACGTGGAGGGTCCAGATTCGACGAGTCCAAGTCCGTGAGCCCATCAGGAGTCTCCGCGTCTGAGCGAACCCGGACACCAAACACGGGAAGGGTCCAGGCTCATCGAGTCCACAAACCGTTCGTGTCAGCGACGTTGAATAGCGGAGAGGGTAGGGACGACGAGTCAAAAGACCCACATGTTGACCGCGGGGAAGAGTCCGCCTACCACTGACAGGTCTTGGGGTTCTTCAGAGTCAATCGTTTCTTCGGACGAAGGTCAAACCATCTACTACAGAGAGACCCCGACGCTAACAGGGGAAGGTCGGGAAGGTCGAGACCGACGGACAGTGACCTCCACCTACAGGACGTCGGCCGATTAAGACAAGGTAGGAAACAAGACACGCGTCAGAACCACCACAGAATACAATCTCGAAAAACGCACCATCGATAGGGTGTCAGACCAAACGATCAGGTTCAATCAAGTGAGACTAATGTGAGCCCCGTAAGCCCGGTCTAGGAATGAGATTCGTTACGTCGGGCGCGGAGGGACGGGTCGAAGGTGAACGATCACCGACTACGTCCGTAGATGCGACGAAGAGGTAACCCCCTCAATGGCAACCCGAGGATTAGACACCAAAATTAATAAATAAATAAAAAGGAGGGACAATACAACGGGAGACGCGAAGGTTCCGAACGGTGTCTGAACCGTCACTCACAAAGAATCACAAACCTTTGAAGAGAGAGAAATTCTGAGGGAAGGACCCTACCTCGAGGCAGGGATGGAGAAAACAGAGAAAAAAACAGAAAATATAAAAAAGGATGGAGAAAAGCTTCTGTTACCCGACGAAAAGACCCAAGGACTACAGGAGACAGTCGTAAGTCTTCAACAAAACACCGTAAATGAGTCGCAAATTAACAAGAAAACTACTCAAACACCCCCTCTTTCACCAGAGGGTCAGGATAAGGAGGAGGTCGAATCCTGGCGGGGGGAATGTAGGAAAGTCTACCCGTTCCATCTCTCACCACTCTGACTCCACCACTCCTATCTCCACCCCGGAGAGATTCCACCACCGGAATCTCGTCTCTTACTCACTTCACTCCCTCACACGGTCGCTTCCCCGACGTTTTTCCGGTAAACTCGTCGATTGTCGTTCATGTTTACAGGGCTCCGTCCTTTGTCGAAGGATTTTAGATCTTGTCGTCCTTTTGGTCTCAACAACGTCGTCTCCCACCCGTTCCTACCAGTATCCTCTCAAGTCTTTCAACCGTTCTTGTCTAGTATACCCCGTGACTCCAACACCAATCCTCCCACCTATACAAAGAGATTCTCGACCCCCGGTAGTCCGCAGAGGTCGTCCTTCACTTTATTAGACTCAAAGGGAAATTTTCCCACTGTCACCGACTGAGGTACCTAGGTTCCCAGTCGAGTCCGGGAATGATTGTATCTAAGACCCAGGAGGACTCTGGACGGTTAAGTCTTAGTGGTCTCCTTATTTTGGTCGACGGAGGACTCCCAGACTCGGTCCAGAATCTGTCCGAGTACTAGTGACACTAAAGGATGTTGGGACCCTACACAATTTCTTGGGTAGACGGTTGCGTCCTCTGCAATCTCTGTGTCCAAAATAGGGACCCAGTCCTTTTAGGGGACCTCTTCCCGTACCGTTGGGTGAGGTCATAAGAACGGACCTCCTAGGGTACCTCCCTCTTCGGAGTATCTTAACCTGTACTGCTTTCACTGAATCGTGTGTGCGAGACCCTGCTCCCTAAGAGTGTGTTGGGGTGTCTCTCCTTTCGCCGGGTCTCTCCGACCCACTGGACTCTTTCCACCGCCCCGGGGTCACGTCGTCACCTCGGACCTCGACTCGGGTCCAGAGGTCCTGGGGGGACGTGCACTCCGAGAAAGGTGTGGACGTGGGAGAGCCCTCGAGGGACGTTCAAGTTCTGGTCTCTNCGGGAATGATTGTATCTAAGACCCAGGGGGACTCTGGACGGTTAAGTCTTAGTGGTCTCCTTATTTTGGTCGACGGAGGACTCCCAGACTCGGTCCAGAATCTGTCCGAGTACTAGTGACACTAAAGGATGTTGGGACCCTACACAATTTCTTGGGTAGACGGTTACGTCCTCTGCAATCTCTGTGTCCAAAATAGGGACCCAGTCCTTCTAGGGGACCTCTTCCCGTACCGTTGGGTGAGGTCATAAGAACGGACCTCCTAGGGTACCTCCCTCTTCGGAGCATCTTAACCTGTACTGCTTTCACTGAATCGTGTGTGCGAGACCCTGCTCCCTAAGAGTGTGTTGGGGTGTCTCTCCTTTCGCCGGGTCTCTCCGACCCACTGGACTCTTTCCACCGCCCCGGGGTCACGTCGTCACCTCGGACCTCGACTCGGGTCCAGAGGTCCTGGGGGGACGTGCACTCCGAGAAAGGTGTGGACGTGGGGGAGCCCTCGAGGGACGTTCAAGTTCTGGTCTCTACTCTTTTCCCCGAGTCTACCCGATTCAGTCCGAGACCCTATTCTCCTAGACTCCTCCCCAGTCGACCTACTCCCCGAGACTCCCACAGACTACTCTGACTACGAGACACGCACTCGGATCCTCCGTCGTCCCCCCCGCTCCCGTCCCTCCTCGTCGTCCCTTCTCCTCCTACCCCCGAACCCACGGTGGATCTCTCCCGTCTCCCCTGTGTCGACCTCTCCTGGGTCGACCGAACTCTCGACACTACAGAGACCTAAGGTCCCTGGCCACACGTCCTTCGACCTAGAGGTGGGGGTCAGCCCCTTTCTCTTGTAGGCACACGCCCCTCCAGTCCCCCGAGGTCGTCCACGTGCTCCATGGACCGGAAGACAGTCTGGTCGGCAGACGTGACACTGGGAGGGTAGACCAGTCCCTAGCGGAGGGGGGTGTTCTGAGACCCGAGTCAAGACTGAGGTCGTGATGGTCGACGCCCCGGAGTCCGTCGAGGGAGTCGAAGGACTCGGAGACAAAGGTAGAGCCACTCACCCTTGGAGATTTGACGGGGAGGGGGGTCCCCCCTGACACACTACGACTTTCCCCCACCCTAGAACTCCGTGAACGTGTCACTCACCGCGTCTCGTGTACGAGGTACCGAGTCACTAGTGCCACTGACGACAGTGACAGTGGTTACTGTTAACCACGGGGACGAAGGTATGGTTCCTGGGGTCTCCTATCTCCGGGGAGCCCTTACCGAGGACCGGTGACACGGGTACCGACACCGAGTGCCAGACTGGGACTAATTGGTTCCGTGTAACTAGAGGTGAGATCAGTGGTCCTGGGGGATTGGAGCCCGGTCGGGACGGAGACAGTCCCCTCCTACACCTTGTGTAGTCCACCACCTCCTCGGGTCGACCCTTTGATGTTCATCGACCAGAGGGTCCAACCCCACGACCCCCCGTGTCCCCACTAGACCTCCCTCTTTCCGGGTCGAGTCGACGCCCTACCGTCCCAGGTCCCCGACACGACCTTCTGCAGTCCCGACCTCGGGGACGTCCACTCGTGTTCCTGTGTAGGGTCCGGGACCCCTGCTTCTTCACTTGGAACTGGACGTTGGTCTTGGCGACCTTCACCCATCGTCCCCGGGGAGGGACAGGACCCGGACGCCCGGTCACCCGAACCAGTGTCCGTGTCTCGGACGAGGACCCGGAAGACCACTCAGATTTCCTCTCCCCGGGTCCCCACCCCTCCAGACCCACGAACTGGAGTCCCGGGTCCGTCGTCGTCCCGTACCTCAGTCCACCTAGTCCCGTCTCTGTGTGTGCTTCCTCACGTCAGGTTCCTTCCACGAAATAACGACAACTTCCTCGGAGGAGCACTGGTCCTGTGTCTGAGGGACACGTACACCTTGGGGGTCGTAGTAGTGACAGTGGAAGGGTCCCCACTCGTCCACCCCTGTCCGTCCCACCTAGGAGTCACGGCTCCCCGGTCCGACGTGGGTCCCTGGACCCGTGGGACGAGGAATCTCTCCCGTGGGTGTCGAGTCTCGACTCGAGATCCGAACTCACCCTAACCACTGAAAGGGGTTTTTCTACTACGAAACCCACAGAAACTCTTAACGTCGTTAGTCCTTCCCGGACAACTTTGCGTGTTACCAACATTCACTCCTTTCCCCTTATTAAACATGAGGGCACCGTCGTCGAGGAAGGCACGGGAGGAGCAGGTGCAGGTCGTGTCGCGACACCTGGTGGACACCCCTGTCGTCTCATAATGGTTAGCCTCTACCCTACCCGCCCTCGACTCGTCGACGGACTCACGGAGATTCCCTTGACTATAAGTAGGTGGAAGACGGTGACCGGACAGTGATACGACAGATGGAAAAGTTGAAACAAAAAGGGTTGTTTAGACAGTCGACCAAGTGTATATGTACTGGGTTCCGACACGTTTCGTGTCAGTTTACCCGACATTCAGGACCCGGGTCCCAGTCTCTTCGTTTCTCGTCCCCGAGGGACTAAACTTAGGGGAGACTCAGGTCTCTGAGACGACAGGGGTCTGTGAGGGATCACGTCCCCCTCCCCGGTCTAGCTCCGTATGAAGGACGTCCGTTGACAGGTGACAGGGAGGTGCAGCTTCGTCGTCTACCCGCTCGTGACGAAAGACGAAGAAAGGACGGGGCCGACTGTACGGGGAGTCGGGGGAACGGATCCTGACCGAAGGGTAGGGACCTGGTGTTTCAGGGTATCGCGGACACAGATGAAATAGTCCAGGAGACCGTAACCTCGGACGTCCCGACGGGTCGTGGGTGGGGGAGTAAGTGAGACTGAAGAGAGGAAGAGTCTAGTGTCATAGTCCTGGGGACCACAAGAAGAGAGGACGAGAGTCACATATAACTAGTACTACCGGGACTCGGTAACAATCATGGATTATGGAGAATGGACGAGACGACTCGTGGCGTGTCCTCGGTTCTTGATACAGAAAATTTTTACTGTTCTAAGTCCTGATTCCCGAAATTATTAAATAGGGTATCCGTTATTTTACACGACGTTCCCTACCCCCAAATGTCGACTAAGGTGGAGCCCGTGTAAGAGTTCTGGCTACAGATAGGGTTTTATATAATGTTTCTTCCATCTTGGTCGGGGGTTCTACCAATATTGGGTCGAGGGGACTCGAACTCCCAACGTCCGTCCCATTGACTCATTACGGGTCGTATAATTTTTTGTTTCTGTGGTAAAATAGCTGTTTCCAGACACATCGGTTTCGATACCAAAAAGGTCATCAGCACATGTTCACACTCTCGACCTGGTATTTCTTCCGACTTCTTAACTACGAAAACTTGACACCACAACCTCTTCTGAGAACTCTCAGGGAACCTAACATTCCTCTAGTTTGAGTAGTTAGGATTTCCGTTAGTCAGGACTTATAAGTAACCTTCCTGACTACGACTTCGACTTCGAGAATATAAAACCGGTGGACTACGCTTCTTGACTTAGTAACCTTTTCTGGAACTACGAACCTTTCTAACTTCCGCCCTCCTATTCCCCTGCTGTGTCCTATTCTACCAACCTACTGTAGTGGCTGAGTTACCTATACTCAAACTCATTTGAGACCCTCAACCACTACCTGTCCCTCCGGACCGTACGACGTCAGGTACCCCCAGAGTTTCTCAGCCTGTGCTGACTCGATGATTTGACGTGACTTGACTAGACTCCTTACTCGTTACAGTAACAAAACGTTTAAGTTCTAGTCGGTCTCCAGACGGACCGACAGTGGAAAGTTCGAGGGTACACCTTCTACCTTACAGGTTTCAAATTTTTGAGTGGACCCTTTGAAAATTCAAGGACTGTGGACACTAAGGACTGTCCAGTCGGAGTCTCCACTTCTGAAAGACCTACAAGTCGAGTCTTTCCCACAGAAGGTCTAATATCAGTGACCTCTACCTTTTGAAACCGTCCATCTCACATACATAGTTAGATCCTCCACTCTTTTATTTGGAGAACTACCGAATGAGTTGAACCACGAGTAGCAAGAGGAGGCGAGTCGATCCAGAAGGACCCAAAGCAGAGGTAGGTGGGGTAAGAGGGACCTTATTCGTGAGGAAAGGAGTCAAAGATCTAAGGAACCCGATTGAGAGAAATTAAGGAAGTAATACGTAAGAACAGACGTCGACAGAGTGGAAGTCCCGTCGCACGGTTCCGTCCCCGACACCCGAACCGGGGTGGACCGGGACGAAGAGGGGATGTTCGGACGTCCCGAGTCCTTAGTGGGAAGAGGTTGTACCTAAGGTGTCGACGACCCTCTGGCACGACCCCCCTCTCCCTCCCCCTACACCCTCGTGGCCCGTCCTACATGGTCCCAGTGGTTCTCCGAAGAACGTCCTCCACCGTAGGTCAAACTCAGGGACCCCTCCCCTTCCTCACCTGACCCACTTCTCCTCGGGTGCTCCGTCCACCTCCGTGAACGTCCTTTCTCCCCGACTACGTCCCACCGCTCCACGAACCGTCCCTGTTGTCACCCTGTACCTCCCGACTCCCGACGTAAGTTCCCAAACCCCCCGGACTTAGTGGGTTAAGTCTCAGAGACAGAACGGAAGGGTGACTCGAGGAACGCTCGTCCCGACGACGTAGACTCGTCTCGGTGGTCGTCCAAGAACCTCACTCTCTACGACAGAGGGTGGGGGTCCAAGGGGAGAGGGAGAGAGACAGACGTGAAGGGAATTCTGAGAATGGTACCACTGACCAGACTGTCTACGATTTACGCTCCTCTGACTCCGAGGGGATTTGACACCCAGGGAACATTGTCCCTCCATCAATAAGGAGGAGTAACTGGATGGAAGAAAGAAGGAATGTAAGTAGGAAGGAGGGAGGAAATATGTACTCAGTTATTTAAGGATGACTCGTAGGAAATACCCGGTCCTTACATATCTATGTACAGGGGACTCACGAACATTTAGTTCCACAGACTACTTATAAAAGAGGTAAATATCGAGCAGTGACCCGGGGACGGGACACCATCGAGAACCCCAACCTCCTCCTTCCCGACCCTTCCCTCGTGTCCGTCCCACTCCCCCAGGGGACAGGACCCAGAGGACCCTAGACGTCCCTCCCCCCCGACCCTCAGTCCTCGGGGTGTCGGAGTCCAGGGGACCTGTCCTCAGCCCTTCCCGACGTCGGAGATGAAGTGTACGTCCGTCCAGGGGTCAGGGGACACGAAAGACTTCACGGAGGGTGTAGGTAGGGGAGACCCAGACGGGTAGGGTGTGAGTCTTGTCTCCCAGTTCCTGTCGAGAGGGGAGCGTCGTCCCTCGACTCGGGGTCTCTTCGGGTCCCTCACCGCCCCCTCACACTCGGAACCTCACCCTGAGACCCAGAGTCCGTGACGGGGGGAGTACGACGGGTGTGGGGGAGGGATGGGCGGGGACGTCTGGGACCGGGTCGTGACGGAGAGGGAGAACAGGGGGATTCTAGCCAGAGGACTTGGGGTGGAGGACCGGACACACAGACGGGAGGCAAATGGGTCTTGAACTGGGGAGGGGTACGAAGGACGAGGAGGACCAGGTCGGGGGTCGCGGGAGGGGACCCACTGGGGTGACCCGAGGACCACCGGAGGGACGGAGGTACGTACAGGAGACGGTAGACGAGAGGTGAGCCGTGGGACCCACTAGGAAAATTTCGTAGTGAGTCTAGAAAGTGACAAACACTACTCAAAGGTAAAGGGAATCTGCCACCCCATCAGTTTCCCAGACGTTCCGGAACCCACTGGAATCGGGAGGGACTCCTGGGGCTGGAGAGGGTCGAAGGGGGGAGGGAGGGAGACGAGAGGACGAGACCGGAGTGATTAGGAGTTGGTGTGGTCCGAGCGAGGACGGAGCCTCCGAAACGTGACCGACAAGGGAGCCGGTTGTTCCGAAAAGGGTTGTGTAGACGTACCGAGCCAGGGAGTGGAGTTTGTGGTGGATTCCCGGGGGGATCAATGTTAGTGTTTTATGGAGACCCAGGTTAAAAGAAAGAAAGAAAAAAAAAGAAAAACGAAATGATAGGGAGAGAGAGGGAAAGATTGGTAACTTGTGTGGTTTAATAAGTAACGTAAATAAAGAGTATCCAGATACAGTTAGTGTCTCATTCGAGTGCTCCCGTCTCTTAAATGACAAGATAGACGACTGGATGGGAGTCTCGTATTAATCAGGGACCGTGTGTGATCGAAGAGTTAGTCGGACACTTTCGTCGTGACTTACCAACCGATTTATTTACTTACTTGTATTACACGTCGGGGACGTTTCGACTAAGAGTCACAGATAGAGTGGACTCGGGAGTCGACTATGTTAAGGTAGACGAGGGGGTGGGTTCTCCACCCCTGTACTCTGTTGTGGTGTGGACGACCCCCGAAACAACTCCTCGGAGTGCTATGTCGTGAACAATCACACTCTCCTTCCGGGACAGGGGAGACTACGGTAGTAGAATGTCTTCCTTTCTTAGTCCGAGCCTCCGTGTGTCCGTCGTTTCCCGTTCCTATAGAGTCATGTCCGGGAGGGTGGAGACGGAGGTCAGGGTGTGTAAGGACTCCGGGACAACGACCCCCAGTCCTCAGGTCCTTCTCCCCCTTCGTGGTTCTGCCGTCGACTTGGGTGTTAAGATCCGGGACCCCTCAGTGGACCCGACGTCCCTCAAAGCGGTGGAGCAGTCGCAGAGGCCCTAGTCGAACCGAAGGTCCAGGACGTAAAACGGGAGCAGCCCCTCCTACTTCTCCCGCGACAGCAACGACCACATGCACTCGAGGTGGTCGCACGTCGGGTCGAGGAGCAGGGTCTTCATGCCCCAGTGGTCCCGTTACAAGTAGTACCCGTGGACGTGGCAGAGCAAGAGCGAGTGTACCTTGAGACGGACGACTCACGCGAACCCCAGTTTCCCCTAGACGGTGGACCGACCTCCGCCCCCCTGTCCACTCCTCAGACACTCACGTTCAGAGAGGGAGGAGCCGGGACGGACACGGTCGTCGCGGGGTGTGGTGCACGGAGACCCCACCCGGACGGTCGACACGTGTATGTGGACCCGTCTACCCATTCGGGAGCCCCTGCCCCCACTTGGAGCGTCCAGTCCTAACTCTTCTCCCGTACTTTGTTTCGACCAATCGACACGATGCACGTTTCAGTTGTCCTTTATACCTCCCGTTCCCTCTCTACCCCTACTCCGACCCGGACCCCTCTATGCCCTGGAGGACCAGGAAGTTCCCTTGTTCACTGGTCTCCGATTAACAACCGAAACATCCCTCCTATGTGCAGGGGTACCGGAACACTCGGGTTGACCTCGTCCTCGGTGTGCCCGTGGGCCTCCCGTCCCGCCCCAGTTGTCTGTAGAGGTGCGTCCTCTTACTCAGCGAACGACTCCGTCCCTGAAGACACCCTCTAATCCCGAGACCCCGAAGTACCTCACATATAGGTACGGGTGGAGGAAGAAACTAAGGTAGGGACGGACACAGGGGTACCCCTCTCCTTCCTCGTCTATCTCTCCCCGACCGGCCCACGGGGGCCCCTCCTCTAAAATCTCCTCTTTAAGAGTTCTACCTCACCCAACAATCCTCTTCTTTCGTACTCTCTATGTCCATTGTTTGTGCCGTCCAGTACGGACCTAAGGAAAAGGTTCCTTTACGGTGGGGCACGGAACTAAATGTCTACTTTTGTGTCTACTTC
>SJYO01029701.1:0-30000 GCA_006410555.1 Capra ibex | reverse complement strand
ACCAACCAAGGTCTCATCATTTTAACATTGTATGAGCCCATATGTCTTAAAGCACATTCAGCATCTCTATGCCAAATACAAAATTCAAACAAAATGTACATTCAAGTTAGGTCATTTAAACCAAAAGACAAAGATGAAACATTCTATTTCTACCAAATTATCCCTCATAATAAGCTTAAAGATAATGCTTTCCTAAGCTTCTAAACTCGCGTTCCACGTCTGGCTTCCTGATGGCAATTTGGGAAATTTCCTAAAAAGGAAAAGAAAAAAAATGCCCTACTGTGACAACCTAGAGCGCAGGGATGGGGTGGGAGGTGGGAGGAAGGTTCAAAAGGGAGGGGACATATGTATACCTATGGCTCATGTTGATGTATGACAGAAACCAACAGAACACTGTAAAGCAATTACCTTTCAATTAAAAATGAATAAATGAAAAACAGACATGACCAAAACTAATTAGTTATGTCAAAATTAATTATGAAATTAAAATTCCCTCATATGAATTACTCTACAAATGTAGACATGCCATTTTTCTCTCAGCTTCTTCGTGTTGACTAGGAGGATAGATAATATTCTGATACCATCTTGAAACTTGGATCTTCTTAATAGTACTTTAGTAAATTCATTGACTCAACTCTGCACAACCCTCACCAGAGGATTTTCTAAAGAGCTGTTGTGTAAATTACCAATAACTCCTACAAGGAAATGGAAGCTCAGGAGATCAGGCTTATAGAGAAGAAATTAAAGTTATTTTATGAGAAAATAATTTTGGGACTTTGAATCAAATGTACTTGCACCAATTAAAACTACACCTCCATTTGTAACCATCTGCCTCTGAAATTCCAACTCTGAACCTTCAGCTACAACATAATTATCACCAGTCCTTGACACAGTGCAGTTTGAGAATGTAAGATAAAGTCCTGCTTCAGAGAGGTTACAATCAGAAGGGGAGTCTGAGTCCACAGCAGCACTAAGGACCCCAAAACTGCTTCACAAGCTAAACTACAAGGGTGGGATCATTGTAACAGAAGTTTTGGAAATAGTCTCTTGGACATAAGCAATCTCAAAAGGTGATTAAGATATTCAGTTCAGTTTAGTTCAGGCATTCAGTCATCTCTGAATCTTTGTGACCCCATGAATCACAGCATGCCAACTCCCAGAGTTCACTCAAACTCTGGTCCATCAAGTCAGTGATGCCATCCAGCCATCTCATCCTCTGTCGTCCCCTTCTCCTCCTGTCCCCAATCCCTCTCAGCATCAGGGTCTTTTCCAATGAGTCAATTCTTCACATCAGGTGGCCAAACTATTGGAGTTTCAGCTTTATTTTTTTAATATAAATTTATTTATTTTAATTGGAGGTTAATTACTTCACAATACTGTATTGATTCTGCCATACAACAACATTGAAACATGTATACTGTCATCTATGGAGTTTCAGCTTTATCATCAGTCCTTCCAATAAACACTCAGGACTGATATCCTTTAGTATGGACCAGTTGGATCTTCTTGCAGTCCAAGGGACGCTCAGGAGTCTTCTTCAACACCACAGTTCAAAAGCATCAATTCTTTGGTGTTCAGCTTTCTTCACAGTCTAACTCTCACATCCACACATGACCACTGCAAAAACCATGGCCTTGACTAGATGGACCTTTGTTGGCAAAGTAATGTCTCCGCTTTTCAATATGCTATCTAGGTTAGTCATAACTTTCCTTCCAAGGAGTAAGCGGCTTTTAATTTCATGGCTGCCGTCACCATCTGCAGTCATTTTGGAGCCCCCCAAAAATATGGTCTGACACTGTTTCCACTGTTTCCCCATCTATTTCCCATGAAGTGATGGGACCAGATGCCATGATCTTAGTTGTCTGCATGTTGAGCTCTAAGCCAACTTTTTCACTCTCCTCTTTCACTTTCATCAAGAGGCTTTTTAGTTCCTCTTCACTTTCAGCCATAAGGGTGGTGTCATCTGCATATCTGAGGTTATTGATATTTCTTCTGGCAATCTTGATTCCAGCTTGTGCTTCTTTCAGCCCAGTGTTTCTCATGATGTACTCTGCATATAAGTTAAAAAAGCAGGGTGACAATATACAGCCTTGACGTACTCCTTTTCCTATTTGGAACCAGTCTGTTGTTCCATGTCCAGTTCTAACTGTTGCTTTCTGACCTGCATATAGGTTTCTCACCATCATGATTATTTGTTGTGGCGGCCAAGAGGAGCTACTCCACGTCCGAGGACGGGGGTGGCGGACGAGAGGAACCACCCCACGTCCAAGGAGCAGTGGCTGCACGGGTGCAGGAGGGCCGAGAGGAGCTACTCCACGTTCAAAGTCAGGAGGGGTGACTTGCCCAAGGTAAGGACCAGCGGCTGTGCTTTGCTGACGCAGCCATGAAGAGATACCCCACATCCAAGGTAAGAGAAACCCAAGTAAGACGGTAGGTATTGTGAGTGGGCATCAGAAGGCAGACACATTGAGACCATAATCAGAGAAAACTAGCCAATCTGATCACACAGACCACAGCCTTGTCTAACTCAATGAAACTAAGCCATGCCCGAGGGGCAACCCAAGATGGGCGGGTCATGGTGGAGAGGTCTGACAGAATGTGGTCCACTGGAGAAGGGAATGGCAAACCACTTCAGTATTCTTGCCTTGAGAACCCCATGAACAGTATGATTAAGGTATAGGTAAGTAAAAATAAGGTGGACTGATGGTATCTAAGCAGCAGTGGAGTGCTAAAATTTGGACAACATCTTTGAAAGACAAAATCAGTACACACTGTATATATGAAAATTTCAAAAATAAAAATAGGATTGGACTCAAACTTCAAAGCATTTTAACATTTAGAGTAAAAATTCTTACTCTAAGCAATGAAGGATCTTTCGAGGTATTACAGAAAACAGATAACATCTATTCACATAGGCGTTGCCCCAGGACATTCATCCTGTCATTAGAGATGCATACTAGGCATCCTTCAAGAGGATGCACTGGTCACAGCAAACACCCTCTTCCAACAACAAAAGAGGAGACCCTACACACGGACGTCACCAGATGCTCAATACCAAAATCAGACTGATTATATTCTTTGCAGCCAAAGATGGAGAAGCTCTATACAGTCAGCAAAAAACAAGACCGGAAGCTGACTCTGGCTCAGATCATGAACTCATTATTGTCAAATCCAGACTTAAATTGAAGAAAGTAGAGAAAACCACTAGACCATTCAGGTATGACCTAAATCAAATCCCTTATGAGTATACAGTGGAAGTGAGAAATAGATTTAAAGGATTATGTCCGATAGACAGAGTGCCTGAAGAACTGTGGATGGAAGTTCATGACTTTGTATAGGAGGCAGGGATCAAGAACATCCTCAAGAAAAAGAAATGCAAAAAGGCAAGATGGTTGTCTGAGGAGGCCTTACAAATAGCTATGAAAAGAGAAAGTGAAAGTGAAGTAGCTCAGTCATGTCCAACTCTTTGTGACCCCATGGACTGTAGCCTACCAGGCTCCTCTGTCCATGGGATTTTCCAGGCAATAGTACTGGAGTGGATTGCCGTTTCCTTCTCCAGGGGATCTTCCAAATCCAGGGATTGAACCCGGGTCTCCCGCATTGTACACAGACGCTTTACTGTCTGAGCCACCACTGTGAAAAGAGAAGCGAAAGGCAAAGGAGAAAAGGAAAGATACACCCACTTGAATGCAGAGTTCCAAAGAATTACAAAGAGAAATAAGAAAGCTTTCTTCAGTGATCAATGCAAATAAATAGAGGAAAACAACAAAATGGGAAGACTAGAGATCCTTCACAGAGAAGGCAATGGCAACCCACTCCAGTACTGTTGCCTGGCAAATCTCATGGACAGGAGCACCTGGTAGGCTGCAATCCATGGGGTCACTAGAAGTCAGACAGGACTGAGCAACTTCACTTTCACTTTTCACTTCCCTGCATTGGAGAAGGAAATGACAACCCACTTCAGTGTTCTTGCCTGGAGAAACCCAGGGACAGGGGAGCCTGGTGGGCTACCATCTATGTGGTCGCACAGAGTCAGACACGACTGAAGCGACTTAGCAGCAGCAGCAGCAGCAGCAGAGATCTCTTCAAGAAAATTAAATATACCAGAGGAACATTTCATGCAAAGATGGGCACAATAGAGGACTGAAATGGTATGGACTTAAGAGAAGCAGAAGATATTAAGAAGGGGTGGCAAGAATACACAGAAGAGCTGTACAAAAAAAAAATCTTTATGACTCAGATAATCATGATGGTGTGATCACTCACTTAGAGCAAGACATCCTGGAATGTGAAGTTAAGTGGGCCTTAGGAAGCATCACTGTGAACAAAGCTAGTGGCAGTGATGGATTTCTAGTTGAGCTATTTCAAATCCTAAAAGATGATGCTGTGAAAGTGCTACACTCAATATGCCAGCAAATGTGGAAAACTCAGCAGTGGCCACAGGAGTCAAAAAGATCAGTTTTCATTCCAACTCCAAAGAATGCTCAAACTACTGCACAATTGCACTCATCTCACATGCTAATAAAATAATGCTCAAAATTCTCCAAGCCAGGCTTCAACAATATGTGGACTGTGAAATTCCAGATGCTCAAGCTGGATTTAGAAAAGGCAGGGGAATGAGAGATCAAATTGCCAACATTTCTTGGCTCATCGAAAAAGCATAGAATTCCAGAAAAATATATACTTCAGCTTTGTTGACTATGCCAAAGACTTTGACTTTGTGGATCACAACAAACTGTGGAAAATTCTTAAAGAGATGGGAATACCAGACCACCTGACCTGCCTTCTGAGAAACGGGTATGCATGTCAGGAAGCAACAGTTAGAACTGGACATGGAACAACAGACTGGTTCCAAATCAGGAAAGAGTCTGTCAAGGCTATAAATTCTTACCCTGTTTATTTAATTTATATGCAAAGTAAATCATGTGAAATGCTGGGCTGGATGAAGCACAGCTGGAATCAAGATTGCTGGGAGAAATATCAATAACTTAAGAAATGCAAAAGACACCACCCTTATGGCAGAAAGTGAAGAAGAACTAAAGAGCCTCTCGGTGAAAGTAAAAGAAGAGAGTGAAAAAGCTGGCTTGAAACTCAACATTCAGAAAACTAAGATCATGGCATCTTGTCCCATCACTTCATGGGAAATAGAAGGGGAAACAATAGAAACAATGATAGACTTTCTTTTTGAGGTCTCCAAAATCACTGCAGATGGTGACTGCAGCCATGAAATTAAAAGACGATTGCTCCTTGGGAGAAAAGTTTTGACCAACCTAGACAGCATATTAAAAAGCAGAGACATTACTTTGCCAACAAAGGTCCATCTAGTCAAAGCTATGATTTTTCCAGCGGTCATGTATGGATGTGAGAGTTGGACTATAAAGAAAGCTGAGAACCAAAGAATGTATGCTTTTGAACTGTGGTGTTGGAGAAGACTATTGAGTCCCTTGGACAGCAAGGAGATCCAACCAGCCCATCCTAAAGGAAATCAGTCCTGAGTGTTCATTGGAAGCACTGATGCTGAAGCTGAAACTCCAATACGTTGGCCACCTGATGTGAAGAGCTGACTGATTGGGAAAGACCATGATGCTTGGAAAGATTGAGGGCAGGAGGAGAAGGAGATGACAGAGGATGAGATGGTTGGATGGCATGACCGACGTAATGGACATGAGTTTGAGTAAACCCCAGGAGTTGGTGATGGACAGGGAGGCCTGGCATGCTGCAGTCTATGGGGTTGCAAAGAGCTGGATAAAACTGAGTTACTGAACTGAACTAGGCATCCTTCAAAGAGATTAAGGTAATTAACTCATCTATAATCTCATAAGAGCCCAAAGAAGTCGATTACTACGAAGTCCAAGATTCTCCTTACTGCCACCAGTACCCTCAGATACTTTCCACTCTGGCAACAAGTAAAGCAAGATGCTCACTCACAAACTTACTCTCTCTTCCTTCTGTTTACAGTGTATCTCTAATGTATATCTGCACAGTTTTCTCCTTATTTCATTCGGGTGTCTGCTATAGGGTTAGGGTAACCCTCATCATGGACCCCACTCAGTGGAAATAAAATGACAAGAAAAAAAAAAAAAACTCCTCTATAAGAAAATGCTAGATAGTTAAACATTAAAGAAGGAAATAGACTAATGTTTTCATCTATTTGAGGAGGGTTCAACTTAGATGTAATACATTTCCTGTAAAATCAAGGGCAGTCTCCAAAATCTCTCATACAAGATCTCATGATCCACCTCCCAGAATTCTGGAAATAAAAGCAAAAATAAACAAATGGGATCTAATTAAACTTAAAAGCTTCTGCACAACAAAGGAAAATATAAGCAAGGTGAAAAGACAGCCTTCTGAATGGGAGAAAATAATAGCAAATGAAGCAACTGACAAACAGCTAATCTCAAAAATATATAAGCAACTTATGCAGCTCAACTCCAGAAAAATAAACGACCCAATCAAAAAGTGGGCCAAAGAACTAAATAGTCATTTCTCCAAAGAAGACATATGGATGGCTAACAAACACATGAAAAGATGCTCAACATCCCTCATTATTAGAGAAATGCAAATCAAAACCACTATGAGGTACCACTTCACACCAGTCAGAATGGCTGCAATACAAATATCTGCAAGCAATAAATGCTGGAGAGGGTGTGGAGAAAAGGGAACCCTCCTACACTGTTGGTGGGAGTGCAAACTAGTACAGCCACTATGGAGAACAGTGTGGAGATTCCTTAAAAAATTGCAAATAGAACTACCTTATGACCCAGCAATCCCACTTCTGGGCATACACACCGAGGAAACCAGAATTGAAAGAGACACATGTACCCCAATGTTCATCGCAGCACTGTTTATAATAGCCAGGACATGGAAACAACCTAGATGTCCATCAGCAGATGAATGGATAAGAAAGCTGTGGTACATATACACAATGGAGTATTACTCAGCCGTTAAAAAGAATTCATTTGAATCAGTTCTGATGAGATGGGTGAAACTGGAGCCAATTATACAGAGTGAAGTAAGCCAGAAAGAAAAACACCAATACAGTATACTAACACATATATAGGGAATTTAGGAAGATGGCAATGACGACCCTGTATGCAAGACAGCAAAAAAGACACAGATGTGTATAACGGACTGTTGGACTCAGAGGGAGAGGGTGGGATGATTTGGGAGAATGGCATTTTAACATGTATACTATCATGTAAGAATCAAATCGCCAGTCTATGTCTGACGCAGGATACAGCATGCTTGGGGCTGGTGCATGGGGATGACCCAGNTGTAGTGAAAGTGAAGTCGCTCAGTCCTGTCAGACTCTTTGCAACCCCATGGACTGTAGCCTGCCAGGCTCCTCCACCTGTGGGATTTTCCAGGCAAGAATATGGGAGTCAGTTGCTGTTTCCTTCTGCAAGGCATACTCTTGACCCAGGGATCGAACCTGCATCTCCTACGTTGCACGCAGACTCTTTACCGTCTGAGCCACCAGGGAAGCTAGACTGGAAGCTAAAAAGCAAACGGAGGGACTAAAAATCAATAATCCTAGAAGGTGAGTGAACATTCCAATGACGAGTGATGTGAATCTTAAATCAGCTTGTGGTGAAAAGACATCAATGAGCAGAATGATGAAAGAAACTGATCCAGGGAGAACTGGAATAGAAGTATTTCTCTAAACCAACTCTCTTTCTAGTTGGTTAAGAAGAGATTATAATTATGACTTAAAGTAACTGTCGGAGAAGGCGATGGCACCCCACTCCAGTATTCTTGCCTGGAAAATCTCATGGGCGGAGGAGCCTGATGGGCTGCAGTCCTTGGGGTCGCGAAGAGTCGGACACGACTGAGTGAGTTCACTTTCACTTTTCACTTTCATGCATTGGAGAAGGAAATGGCAACCCACTCCAGTGTTCTTGCCTGGAGAATCCCAGGAACTGGGGAGCCTGGTGGGCTGCCGTCTGTGGGGTCGCACGGAGTCGGACACGACTGAAGCGACTTAGCAGCAGCAGCAGCAGCAGCAGTGTGTATAGGACAATTCCAAATTTCCAAGTTATTCCTTCCCCCACCCAGCTTTCCCCTTTGGAAACCATAAGTTTGTTTTCTAAAACTGTGAGCATGTTTTTGTTTTGTAATTAAGTTTATTTTTATCTTTTTTTTTTTACATTGTGCATATAAGTGACATTCCTATGGTATTTGTCTTTCCCTCTTTGACTGACTACACTTACTATGATAATTTCCAGGGTTAGTAAAATGATGTTGGAAATTTTTACAAGACTGACAATTAGTGATGGTAGTTCCATATCTGGATAAATTTAAGATAATATTTTGTATACCATTCAAATTTCATATTTGCATTGTCACATGTTCAACAATTGTTGACTCACTTTTCATTGCTCAGCTTTTACCAAGGTCCATGAAACCTTTATTAATGAACTCTGGTGAACTTTCCCTTATACCGTTTGATTTTCTGGGGAAGATTAAAATGTTTTCCCACATATAAGAATTTTTCCATGATGTGTTTATTTTGCAACAGGAACTTTTTGAATCCCACAGTTCATTGCATTTGACTGTTTTAATCTCTTGTTAATAAAAAATATGCTTGCAAAACACACACCCACAAAAAAAAAGAATGCATAAATGTTCTTCTGGATTATGTTACATGTATACCACATATATATATATATATATATATATATATATATATATATAATATTTTGTATTCCCTATTATTTTCCAAAGAAGAAGACTGAAGAAAAAACAACATAAACAGTAGTTTTAATATATACAACTGTCAGACCTAGGGATTTAAAAGAGTCTATTTCTCAGTCCAGTATTCTTTTTACCACACATAATCAAATCAACATCTTTGATGCAGCACAATTAGAAATCTATTTTATCCACCTTTAAAAATAGTTTTCCTTTCAAACTTCCTACTGAATGAATTCTTCACTCTTTGTTCCTCAAGCTGTAGATAAGAGGGTTCAACATGGGAGTTAATACCGTGTAAAAGAGGGAAAGCAGAGACATTACTTTGTCAACAAAGGTCTGTCTTGTCAAGGCTGTTCTTTCCAGTGGTCATGTATGGATGTGAGAGTTGGACTATAAAGAAAGGTGCGCACCAAAGAATTGATGCTTTTGAACTGTGGTGTTGGAGAAGACTCTTGAGAGTCCCTTGGACTGCAAGGAGATCCAATCAGTCCATCCTAAAGGAGATCACCATTCCTTCTTTTGAAGGAATGATGCTAAAGCTGAAGCTCCAGTACTTTGGCCACCTCATGCGAAGAGTTGACTCATTGGAAAAGACTCTGATGCTGGAAGGGATTGGGAGCAGGAGGAGAAGGGGACGACAGAAGATGAGATGGCTGGATGGCATCACTGACTCGATGGACATGAGTCTGAGTGAACTCTGGGAGTTGGTGATGGACAGGGAGGCCTGGCATGCTGCGATTCATGGGGTCTCAAAGAGTCAGACACAACTGAGCGACTGAACTGAACTGAACTGAAAGCAAGATCATCAATACCAAAATTCCTAAGAAAAACCTACTTCAAATATGAAAACACCAATAGGTCATTAAAAGATTATACTATACCAAACATTTAGAGAAGAGTTAACACTTATCCTTCTGAAACTATTCCCAAAACGTTGCAAAAGAAGGTAACTTCCAAACTTATTCTATGAGGCCACATCACCTTGACACCAAAACTAGACAAATATGTCACACACAAAAAAGAAAATTAGAGGCCTATATCACTGATGAACATAGATGCAAAATTTCTTAATAAAATACTGGCAAATGGAATCCAACAATACAGTAAAGAGATCGTACATCATGATCAAGTGGGATTTACCCCAAGGATGTGAGAATGGTTCAATATCCATAAATCAATCAATGTGATATACCATATTAACAAATTGAAGAATAAAACCTATATGATCATTTCAATTGATGCAGAAAAAGCTTTTGATAAAATTCAGCATCCATTTACAATAAAAACTTTCCAGAAAGCAGGCATATAGGGGATATACCTCAACATAATATGATAAACTCACAGCGAACATTATATTCAATGGTGAAAAGCTGTATTTGTAATGAAACAGTACATTAAAAATATCATACATCATGATCAAGTGGGATTTATTCCAGGTATGCAAGGATGGTTTAACATCCGCAAATCAATCAATGTGACACCCCACATCAACAAATTGAAGAATAAAACTTATGAGCAATGAAATAAAGAAATAAAGAAAATGTTTCTTTAATAAAATTCAGCATCTTTTTATGATTAAAAACTCTCAACAAAGTGGATACAGAAGGAACATACCACAACATAACAAAGACCCTTTATGAAAACCCCACAGTTAACATTATGAATGATGAAGATTTCCTCTAAGACCACTAACAAGTCAAGAATGCCCATCTCATATCTTTTATTGAATAAAATCTTGGAAGTTGTAACCACAGAAATTAGACAGGAAAAAGAAATAAAGGCATTCAAATTGGAAAGGAAAAAGTAAAACTGTCTTGTTTACAGATAAAATGATGCTATATATAGAAAATCCTAAAGATGCCACACACACAAAAAAAAACTATTAAAACTATTAAATGGATTCAGTAAAGTTGCAGGCTACAAAATTGATATACAGAAATCTGTTGTGTTTTTTGATAAAAAACTATCAGAAACAGAAATTAAGGAAGCAATCCCACTTACAATTCACCAAAGAAAATAATTAGGAATAAATATTAACAAGGGATAAAAGTCTTATACTTGGAACACTATAAGGCACTGATGAAAGAAGCTGGAGATGACACAAACAAATGGAAAGCAACTGGATTAGAATAGTTAATATTGTTAAAAATGATCATACTACCCAAACCATTCTACAGATTTAGGGCTATCCCTATCAAAATACCAATGACATTCTTCACAGAACTAGAATAAATGATTCTAAAATTTGTATGGAAATACTAAAGACCCCAAATAGTCAAATCAATTTTGAGAAGGAAGAACAAAGCGACAAATATCACACTTCTTGATTTCAATGTATTCTACAGAGCTACTGTAGTCAATATAATATGGTGCTGGCACAAAAACAGACATATAAATCAATGGAACAAAAGAGAAATCTCAGAAATAGGCACACTTATATAGGCAATTAATCTACGACAAAGGAGGCAAGAATATACAGTGAGGAAAAGACATTCTCTTCAGTGAATTGTGTTGGGAAAACTGGACAGCTATATGCCAAAGAATCATGGGCTACTTTCTTATACCACATTCAAAAATAAACACAAAGTGGAGAAAAGATTTTTATTTAAGACCAGAAACAAAAAATGTGCTAGTAGAAAGCATAGGCAGTGCCATCTTTGACATTACTCTTCACAATATTCTTTTAGATATGTCTCAGACCAGAAAAAAAGAAGCAAAAGTAAACAGATAGGACTATCAAAATGCTTTTCACAATGAGGGGAACTCTCATTAAAAAAAATGGCAGTGTACTGAGTTGGAGAAGAAATGCAAATGAGAGTTTGATATTTAAAGAACTCATATAACTCAACAACAAACACAAAATCTGATTTAAAAAGGGAAGATTAAAAAATAGATATTTTCCAAAGAAGACACACAGATGGCCAACACACACATGAAAAGATGCTCGACATTACTAATCAACAAGGAAAATCAAATGAGATACCACCTCACACTTTTCAGAATAACTACCAAGAAAAAGATAAAAAATAACAAGTATTGGTGAAGATACAGAGAAAATGAACACTTATGAACTGTTGGTGGGATTATAGATCGATATAGCCATATGGAAAACAATATAGACGTTGCTCTAAAAATTAAAAAATAAAGCTGCCATTTGATCTGAATCTTCTGGATACTCACCCAAAGGAAAACAAAAACTAATTCATAATACGTATACAGGGAGGTGGAATGGAGGTTCAAGGGGGTGGGGACATATGTATACCTATGGCTGATTCATGGCAGAAAACAACTCAACAATGTAAATCAATTAGCTTCCAAATAAAAATTAATTTAAATATAAAAAATACATATCCACCCAACATCATTGAAGCATTATTTACATTTGCCAAGATAGGGAGACAACTTAAGTGTTTACAGCTTGGCATATATACAGACATATATATATAGAAATATGTGTATATATACCAAGACACACACACACAATGCAATATTATTCAGCCACAGGAAGGCATGAAATCTTGATATTTGTGACAACCCAAATGGAGCTAGAGGATATTATGCTAAATTAAATAAGACAGACCAAAACAAACACAGCATAATTTCACTTATATACAAAATTTAACCAAAACAAACCAAAATTAAAATAATCTCATAGAGAACAAAATGATTTCCAGAATGGAGGAGGGTGAAGTTGATATGGCTGAAACAGGTGAGAGGGATTAAGAGGTATAAGCTTCCACTTAGATAATAAATAAACCACAGTTCAGTTAAGTTCAGTTGCTCACTCATGTCAGACTTTGTGATCCCATAGACTGTAGCACAGCAGGATTCCTGATCCATTACCAGCTTCTGGAGCTTGTTCAAACTCATGTCCATCATGTCGGTGATGCCATCCAATCATTTCGTCCTCTTGTCATCCCCTTCTCTTGCCTTCAATCTTTCCCAGGATGAGGGTCTTTTACAGTGAATCAGTTCTTCCCATCAGGTGGCCAAAGTATTGGAGCTTCAGCTTCAGCATCAGTCCTTTCAATGAATATTCAGGATTCATTTCCTTTAGGATGGACAGGCTTGATCTCCTTGCAGTTCAAGGGATTCTCGGAGTCTTCTCCAACACCACTGTTCAAGAACATCACTACTTCGGCACTGAGCCTTCTTAATAGTCCATCTCTCACATTCCATACATGACTACTGGAAAAACAATAGCTTTGACTAGATGGACATTTGTTGGCAAAGTAATGTCTCTGCTTTTTAATACATTATCTAGGTTAGTCATAGCTTTTCTTCCAAAGAGCAAGTGTCTTTTAATTTCATGACTGCAGTCATCACCTGCAGTGATTTGGAGATGAAAAAAACAAAGTCTCTCACTGTTTCCATTGTTTCCCCAACTATTTGCCATAAAATGTTGGGACTAGATGTGATGATCTTAGTCTCTTGAATGCTGAGTTTTAAGCCAGCTTTTTTCACTCTCCTCTTTCACTTTCATCAAGAGGCTCTTCACTTCCTCTTTGCTTTCTGCCATAAAGGTAGTGTCATCTGCATATCTGAGGTATTGATATTTCTCTCAGAACCTTGACTCCAGATTGTGCTTCATCCAGTCTGGCATTTCGCATGATGTACTCTGCATGTAAGTTAAATAAGCAGGGTGACAATATACAGCCTTGTTGTACTCCTTTCCCAATTTGCAACCAGTCTGTTGTTCCATGTTTGGTTCTAACTGTTGCTTCTTGACCTGCACACAGGTTTCTCAGGAGGCAGGTAAGACAGTCTGGTATTCCCATCTCTTGAAGAATTTCATACAGTTTGTTGTGATCCACAGAGTCAAAGTCTTTGGCATAGTCAAGAAACAGAAGTTGATGTTTCCCTAGAACTCTCTCGCTTTTTCGATGATCCAGCAGATGTTGGCAATTTGATCTCTGGTTCATCTGCCTTTTCTAAATACAGGTTGAACATCTGGAAGTTCTTGGTTCACATACTGTTGAAGCCTGGCTTGGAGATTTTTGAGAATAATTTGCTAGTGTGTGAGATGAGTGCAATAGTGCAATAGTTTGAACATTCTTTGGCATCACAAGATGAAATATACAGCATAAGCAATATGGTCAATAATACTGTAATATCTGAGTATGGGGCAGATATTAGACTATCATGGTGATCATTTAATAAGCATGCAAATGTTAAATCATTAGTACATCTGAAATTAGCATAATATTGTATATCAACTATTTTTCAGTAAAAATAAAATATTTAATAAATGTCATTTTGTAAACACAATGAAAATTTGATTCCCATGATCAATCTTTTGGCTAATTTTCAAATGGGAAAATAACCATACAAAACCACTGGTATTTGTCCAGGATCATGGAGAAAATTAGTACCATTGTTGGAACTAGAATCCATGTCTCCTGATTCTCACCCAGTGCAAAAAAGACATCGAAGAGAATGTTAAGATCTCTGGACAAAAAATGATAACTGGAGTGATTCTAAATCTGCACCTCAATGTTCGTCGCAGCATTATTTACTACAGCCAAGATATAGAAGCAACCTAAATGTGCATCAGTAGAAAAATGGATAAAGAAGACATGGTATATATACACATAATAGAATATTACTTAGTCATAAAAAACAATGCAATCTTGCCATTTTCAACATCATGGATGGATCTAGTAGGTTTTTTCCTAAACTAAATAAGTCAGAGAAAGACAAATACCATAAAATTTCACTTATATGTGGAATCTAAAAAGAAAAACAAACATCATAAAAGCCAAAGCAGTCTCATATATAGAGAGAACAAACTTACAGACAAGAGGAGTGTGGTCAACTGAGCAAAATAAGTAAAGGGTATTAAGAGGTGCAAGTGTTAGTCGCTCAATCACGTCTGACTCTGTGATCCCATGAACAGTAGACCAGCAGGCTCCTCTGCCCACGGAATTCTCCAGGCAAGAATCTAGGAGTGGGCTGCCAATCACTTCTCCAGGACATTTTCCTGACCCAGGGATCGAACCAGGATCTCCTGCATTGCAGGCAGATTCTTTACCAACTGAGCCACCAGGGTAAACTTCTAGTTATAAAATAAATAAATCATGGTGCTATATGATGACTATAGTCAATATAATATTGTAATAATGTTGTATGGCAATAGATCATGATTAGACTGAGTATGATGGTCATTTAGTAATAAAGTCACTATGTTGTATAACTGAAATAATATAATACTCTGGGTCAATTATATTTCAACACACAAAAAAAGCCACTGAAACAGAAGCCTTCAAAACCTGATCAATGACAAGAAAAGACCAAGAGATGGCAGTATATCCACATACAAAGTGGTCAGCTGTATTTCCTTTCTTCCAATGTTTTTCCTCTCCCTTCTCCAAAAAAAAAAAAAAAAAAGCACGCAACAGACCGTCCAAACTCAGCCATTGATATCCTGACCACACCACAGCTTCTCCTTTGCCTGATTAACATTCAGCTCAGTTCAGTCCAGTTTCTCAGTCGTATCCAACTCTTCAAGACCCCGTGGACTGCAGCACAGCAGGATTCCCTGTCCATCACCAACTCCCGGAGTTCACTCAAACTTGTGTCCATCGAGTCAGTGATGCCATCCAACCATCTCATTATCTGTCACCCCTTCTCCTCCAGCCTTCAACCTTTCCCAGCATCGGGGTCTTTTCCAAGAGTCAGTTCTTCGCATCAGGTGGCCAAAGTATTGGAGCGTCAGCATTAATACTTCCAATGAATATTCAGGACTGGTTTCTTTTAGGATTGAATAGTTTGATCTCCTTACAATCCAAGAAACACCCAAGAGTCTTCTCCATCAGAACAGTTCAAAAGAATCAATTCTTCGGTGCTCAGCTTTCTTTATAGTCCAAGTCTAACATACATACATGACTACTGGAGAAACCATAGCTTTGACTAAAGGGACCTTGTTGGCAAAGTAATGTCTCTGCTTTTAATAAGCTGTCTAGGTTGGTCATAGCTTTTCTTCCAAGGGGCAAACATCTTTAATTTCATGGCTGCAGGCAGCATCAGCAGTGATTTTGGAGCCCAGAAAAATAAAGTCTGTCACTGTTTCCATTGTTTCCCCAACTATATGCTTTGAATTGATGGACCAGATTCCATAATCTTAGTATTCTGAACGTTGAGATTTAAGCCAACCTTTTCATTCTTTTTTTTTTTTTTTTTTGCATTTAGCACCCATTTGGGATTGTCTTTATTTTTTTAATATAAATTTATTTATTTTAATTAGAGGCTAATTACTTTACAATACTGTATTGGTTTTGCCATAGATCAACATGAATCCACCATGGGTGTACACGTGTTCACCATCCTGAACCCCCCTCCCACCTCCCTCCCCATACCATCCCTCTGGGTCATCCCAGTGCACCAGCCCTAAGCATCCTGTATCCTGCATTGAACCTGGACTGGCAATTCCTTTCATATATGTTATTATACATGTTTCAATGCCATTCTCCCAAATAATCCCACCCTCGCCCTCTCCCACAGAGTCCAAAAGACTGTTCTAAACATCTGTGTCTCTTTTGCTGTCTCACATACAAGGTGATCATTAACATCTTTCTAAATTCCATATATATGTGTTAGTATACTGTATTGGTGTTTTTCTTTCTGGCTTACTTCACTCTGTATAATCGGCTCCAGTTTCATCCATCTCATTAGAATGGATTCAAATGTATTATTTTTAATGGCTGAGTAATACTCCATTGTCTATATGTACCACAGCTTTCTTATCCATTCATCTGCTGATGGACATCTAGGTTGCTTCCATGTCCTGGCTATTATAAACAGTGCTGCAATGAACACTGGGGTACATGTGTCTCTTTCAATTCTGGTTTCCTCGGTGTGTATGCCCAGCAGTGGGATTGAGGGGTCATAAGGCAGTTCTATTTGCAATTTTTAAGATATCTCCAGACTGTTCTCCATACTGGTTGTACTAGTTTGCATTCCTACCAACAGTGTAAGGGGTTCCCTCCACACCCTCTCCAGTATTTATTGCTTGTAGACTTTTGGATCGCAGACATTCTGACTGGTGTGAAATGGTACCTCATTGTGGTCTTGATTTGCGTTTCTCTGATAATGAGTGATGTTGAGCATCTTTTCATGTGTTTGTTAGCCATCTGTATGTCTTCTTTGGAGAAATGTCTATTTAGTTCTTTGGCCCATTTTTTGATTGGGTCGTTTATTTTTCTGGAATTGAGCTGCAGGAGTTGCTTGTATATTTTTGAGATTAGTTGTTTGTCTGTTGCTTCATTTGCTATTATTTTCTCCCATTCTAAATGCTGTCTTTTCACCTTGCTTATAGTTTCCCTTGTTGTGCAGAAGCTTTTAATTTTAATAGGTACCATTTGTTTATTTTTATTTTTATTTCCAATATTCTGGGAGGTGGATCATAGAGGATCCTGCTGTGATTTATGTCGGAGAGTGTTTTGCCTATGTTCTCTTCTAGGAGTCTTATAGTTTCTGGCCTTATGTTTAGATCTTTAATCCATTTTGAGTTTATTTTTGTGTATGGTGTTAGAAAGTGTTCTGGTTTCATTCTTTTACAAGTGGTTGACCAGTTTTCCCAGCACCATTTATTAAAGACATTGTTTTTTCTCCATTGTATATTCTTGCCTACTTTGTCAAAGATAAGGTGTCCATAGGTGCATGGATTTATCTCTGGGCTTTCTATTTTGTTCCATTGAGCTATATTTCTGTCTTTGTGCCAGTACCATACTGTCTTGATGACTGTGGCTTTGTAGTAGAGCCTGAAGTCAGGCAGGTTGATTCCTTCAGTTCCATTCTTCTTCTTCAAGATTGTTTCAGCTATTCAAGGTTTTTTGTATTTCCATACAAATTCTGAAATTATTTGTTCTAGCTCTGTGAAAAATACTGTTGGTAGCTTGATAGGGATTGCATTGAATCTATAGATTGCTTTGGGTAGTATACTCGTTTTCACTATATTGATTCTTCCAATCCATGCATAGAAACGAATGAAAATGAAAACCCAAACACAAAACCTGTTCAGTTCAGTTCAGTTCAGTCACTCAGTCGTGTCCAACTCTTTGCGACCCCATGAATCGCAGCACACCAGTGGGACCCTATAAAAGCAGTGCTAAGGGGAAGGTTCATAGCAATACAGGCATACCTCAAGAAACAAGAAAAAAGTCAAACAAATAACCTAACTCTACACCTAAAGCAACTAATAAATGAAGAACCCCAGGGTTAGTAGAAGGAAATAAATCTTAAAAATTAGGGCAGAAATAAATGCAAAAGAAACAAAAGAGACCATAGCAAAAATCAACAAAGCCAAAAGCTGGTTCTTTGAATGGATAAATAAAATTGACAAACCATTAGCCAGACTCATCAAGAAACAAAGGGAGAAAAATCAAATTAATAAAATTAGAAATGAAAATGGAGAGATCACAACAGACAACACAGAAATACAAAGGATCATAAGAGGCTATTATCAGCAATTATATGCCAATAAAATGGACAACAATGGAAGCAATGAAAGAAAGGTACAACTTTCCAAACCTGAACCAGGAAGAAATAGAAAATCTTAACAGATCCATCACAAGCACCGAAATTGAAACTGAAATCAGAAATCTTCCAGCAAATAAAAGCCCAGGTCTAGACAGCTTCACAGCTGAATTCTACCAAAAATTCAGAGAACAGCTAGCACCTATCCTACTCAAACTCTTCCAGAAAATTGCAGAGGAAGGTAAACTTCCAAACTCATTCTATGAGGCCACCATCACCCTAATACCAAAACCTGACAAAGATGCCACAAAGAAAGAAAACTTACAGGCCAATATCACTGATGAACATAGATGTAAAAATCCTCAACAAAATTCTAGCAATCAGAATCCAACAGCACATTAAAAAGATCATACACCATGACCAAGTGGGCTTTATCCCAGGGATGCAAGGATTCTTCAATATCTGCAAATCAATCAATGTAATACACCACATTAACACATTGAAAAATAAAAGCCATATGATCATCTCAATAGATGCAGAAAAAGCCTTTGACAAAATTCAACATCCATTTATGATAAAAAAAAAAATCTCTCCAGAAAGCAGGAATAGAAGGAACATACCTCAACATAATAAAAGCTATATATGACAAACCCACAGCAAACATTATCCTAAATGATGAAAAATTGATAGCATTTCCCCTAAAGTCAGGAAAAAGACAAGGGTGCCCACTTTCACCACTACTATTCAACATAGTTCTGTAAGTTTTGGCCACAGCAATCAGAGCAGAAAAAGAAATAAAAGGAATCCAAATTGGAAAAGAAGTAAAACTCTCACTGTTTGCAAATGACATGATCCTCTACATAGAAAACCCTAGAGACTCCATCAGAAAATTGCTAGAGCTAATCAATGAATATAGTTAAGTTGCAGGATATAAAATCAACACAGAGAAATCCCTTGCATTCTTATACACTAATAATGAGAAAATAGAAAGAGAAATTAAGGGAACAATTCCATTCACCATTGCAACAAAAAGAATAAAATACTTAGGAATATATCTGTCTACCTAAAGAAAGGCTATGGCAACCTACTCCAGTACTCTTGCCTGGAAAATCCCATGGATGGAGGAGCCTGGTAGGCTGCAGTCCATGGGGTCGTGAACAGTCGGACTGAGCGACTTCACTTTTACATTTCTGTTGGACCCCTTTCCTCGTGCTGGCTCCCGGTACTTTTCACTTTCATGCATTGGAGAAGGAAATGGCAACCCACTCCAGTATTCTTGCCTGGAGAATCCTTGGGGAGGGGGAGCCTGATGGGCTGCCGTCTATGGGGTCGCACAGAGTCGGACATGACTAAAGCGACTTAGCAGCAGCAGCAGCGGCAGCAGCAGCAAAGAAACTAAAGAGCTATATATAGAAAACTATAAAACACTGGTGAAGGAAATCAAAGAGGACACTAATAGATGGAGAAATAAGACAACTTTTTCACTCCCCTCTTTCACTTTCATCAAGAGGTTCTATAGTTCTTTACTTTATGCCATAGGGGTGGTGTCATCTGTGTATCTGAGGTTGTTGATATTTCTCCCAGCAATCTTGATTCCAGCTTGTGCTTTATCCAGTCTGGCACTTTGAATGATGTGCTCTGCACATAAGTTAAATTAGCAAGGAGACAGTATACAGCCGTGATGTACTCCTTTACCAATTTGGAACCAGTCTGTTGTTCCATGTCCAGTTCTAAATGTTGCTTCTTCACATGCATACAGATTTCTCAGGAGAGAGATCAGGTGGCCTGGCATGCCCATCTCTTGGAGAATTTTACAGCTTGTTGTGATCCACAAAGTCAAAGGCTTTGGCATAGTGAATAAAGCAAAAGTAGATGTTTTTCTGGAACTCCTTTGCTTTTTTGATGATACAACAATGTTGGCAATTTGATCTCTGATTCCTCTGCCTTTTCTAAATCCAGCTTGAACAGTTGTAAGTTCATGGTTCGAATAATACTGAAGCCTGGCTTGGAGAATTTTGAGCATTACTTTGCTAGAGTGTGACAAGAGTACAATTGTGTGATAGTTTGAACATTCTTTGGCATTGCCTTTCCTTGGAATTGGAATGTCTTTGGAATTCCAGAACTGTGGCCATTGCTGAGTTTTCCAGATTTGTGGCATATTGAATGCAGCACTTTCACAGCATCCTCTTTTAGGATTTGAAATAGCTCAACTGGTATTTCATCATCTCCACCAGCTTTGTTCCTAGTGATGCTTCCTAAGGCCCACTTGACTTTACATTCCAGGATGTCTGGCTCTAGGTGAGTGATCACACAGTCGTGATTATCTGGTTTATGAAGTTTTTTGGTTTTTGTTTTTTTAGTTCTTCTGTATATTCCTGCCACCTTTTCCTGATATCTTTTCCTTCTGTTAGAAGCATTTCTGTCCATTGTGCCCATCTTTGCATGAGATATTCCTTTGGTATCTCTAATTTTCTTGAAGAAGTCACTAATCTTTCCCATTCTATTTTCTCTATTTCTTTGCACTGATCACTGAGAAGACTCTCTTATCTCTCTTTGTTGTTCTTTGGAACTCTGCATTCAAATGGGTTTATCATTCCTTTTCTCCTTTGCTTTTTGTTTCTCTCCTTTTCTCAGCTATTGGTAAGGCAACCTCGGACAACAATTGTGCCTTTTTCCATTTCTTTTTCCTGGGGATGGTCTTGACCCCATCTGCTGTACAATGTCATGAACATCTGTCCATAGTTTTTCAGGCACTCTATCTATCATATCTAGTCCCTTGGATCTATTTGTCACTTCCACTGTATAATCGTAGGGATTTGATTTAGGTCATACATGAATGGTCTAGTGGTTTTCCCCATTTTCTTTAAGTCTGAACTTGGCAATAAGGTGTGCATCATCTGAGCCACAGTCCGCTCCCAGTCTTGTTTTTGCTGACAGTATAGAGCTTCCCCATTTTTGTCTGAAAGGACGTAATCAGTTTGATTTCAGTATTGACATCTAGTGATGTCCATGTGTAGAGTCTTCTCTTGTGTTGTTGGAAATAGATGCTTGATATGAACACTGTGTTCTCTTGGGAAAACTCTATTGGCCTTTGCCCTGGTTCATTTCATACTCCAAAGCCAAATTTGCTTGTTACTCCAGGTATCTCTTGATTCTTCCTTTTGTATTCCAGTCCCCTATGATGAAAAGGACGTCTTTTTTGGTGTTAGGTCTAGAAGGTATTGTAGGTCTTCATAGAGCCACTCGGCTCCTTTGGCATTAGTGGTTGAGGTATAGACTTGGATTGCTGTTATATTGAATGGTTTACGTTGAAAATGAACAGAGATCATTCTGTCCCTTTTGAGACTGCACACAAGTACTGCATTTCAGACTCTTTTGTTGACTATGAGGACCCCGTTCAGTTCAGTTCACTTCAGTCGCTCAGTCCTGTCCAACTCTTGGCAACCCCATGGACTGCACCATGCAAGACCTTCTTGTCTATCACCACCTCCCGGAGTTTACCCAAACTCATGTCCATTGAGTTGGTGATGCCACTCCAACATCTCATCCTCTGTCATCCCCTTCTCCTCCTTCACTCAATCTTTCCCAGAATCAGGGTCTTTTCAAATGAGTCAGCTCTTCGCATCAGGTGACCAAAGTATTGGAGTTTCAGCTTCAACATTAGTCCTTTCAATGAACACCCAGGATTGATCTCCTTTAGGATGGACTGGTTGGATCTCCTTGCAGTCCAAGGGACTCTCAAGAGTCTTCTCTAACACCACAGTTCAAAAGCATCAATTCTTCAGTACTCACCTTTCTTTATACTCCAACTCTCACATCCATACATAACTAATGGAAAAACCATAGCCTTCACTAGACGGAACTTTATTGACAAAGTAATGTAACTGCTTTTTAATATGCTGTCTAGGTTGGTCATAACTTTTCTTCCAAGGAGTGTCTTTTAACTTCATGGCTGCAATCACAAGCTGCAGTGATTTTGGAGCCCAGAAAAATTAAGTCAGCCACTGTTTCCACTGTTTCTCCATTTATTTCCCATGAAGTGACCAGACAGATGCCATTATCTTAGTTTCCTGAATGTTAAGCTTTAAGCCAACTTTTTCACTCTCCTCTTTCACTTTCAACAAGAGGCTCTTTAGTTCTTCTTCACTTTCTGCCATAAGGGTGGTGTCATCTGCATATCTGAGGTTTTGATATTTCTCCCAGCAATCTTGATCCAGCTTGTGCTTCTTTCAGCCCAGCGTTTCTCATGATGTACTCTGCATATAAGTTAAATAAACAGGGTGGCAATATACAGCCTTGATGTTCTCCTTTTCCTATTTGGAACCAGTCTGTTGTTCCAGGTCCACTTCTAACTGCTGCTTCCTGACCTGAATACAGGTTTCTCAAGAGGCAGGTCAGGTGGTCTTGTATTCCTATCTCTTTCAGAATTTTCCACAGTTTATTGTGATCCACACACTCAAAGGCTTTGGCATAGTCAATAAGACAGAAATCAATGTTTTTCTGGAACTCCCTTGCTTTTTTGATGATCCAGCAGATGTTGGCAATTCGCTCTCTGGTTCTTCTGCCTTTTCTAAAACTAGCTTGAACATCTGGAAGTTCACAGTTCGCATTTCACTGAAGCCTGTCTTGGAGAATTTTGAGCATTACTTATCTAGCATGTGAGATGAGTGCAATCGTGCGGTAGTTTGAGCAACTTTGGCATTGCCTTTCTTTGGGATTGGAATGAAAACTGACCTTTTCCAATCCTGTGGCCATTGTTTAATTTTCCAAACTGCTCACATATTGTATGCAGCACTTTCACAGCATCCTCTTTTAGAATTTGAAATAGCTTAACCGGAATTCCATCACCTCCACTAGCTATGTTCATCATGAGGCTTCCTAAGGCCCACTTGACTTCACATTCCAGGATGTCTGGGTCTAAGTGAGTATGAGTGATCTCACCATCGTGATTATCTGGGTTGTGAAGATCTTTTTGGTACAGTTCTTCTGTGTATTCTTGCCATCTCTTCTTAATATCTTCTGCTTCTGTTAGGACCATACCATTTCTGTCCTTTTTTGAGCCCATCTTTGGATGAAATGTTCCCTTGGTATCTCTAATTTTCTTGAAGAGATCTCTATAGTCTTTCCCATTCTGTTGTTTTTCTCTATTTCTTTGCACTGATCACTGAGGAAGGCTTTCTTATCTCTCCTTGCTATTCTTTGGAACTCTGCATTCAGATGCTTATATCTTTCCTTTTCTCCTTTGCCTTTCACTTCTCTTCTTTTCACAGCTATTTGTAAGGCCTCCTCAGACAGCGATTTTGCTTTTTCACCTTTCTTTTCCATGGGGATGGTCTTAATCCCTGTCTCATATACAATGTCATGAACCTCCTTCCATAGTTCATCAAGCACTCTATCTATCAGATCTAGGCCCTTAAATCTATTTCTCACTTTCACTGCGTAATCATAAGGCATTTTATTTAGGGCATACCTTAGTGGTTTTCCCCACTTTCTTCAATTTAAGTCTGAATTTGGCAAGAAGGAGTTCATGTTCTGAGCCAGTCAGCTCTCAGTCTTGTTTTTGCTGACTATATAGAGCTTCTCTATCTTTGACTGCAAAGAATATAATCAATCTGATTTCAGTGTTGGCCAGCTCATGATGTCCATGTGTAGAGTTTTCTCTTGTGTTGTTGGAAGAGGGTGTTTGCTATGACGAGTGCATTTTCTTGGCAAAACTCTATTAGTCTTTGCCCTGCTTCATTCTGCATTCCAAGGCCAAATTTGCCTGTTACTCCCGGTGTCTCTTGACTTCCTACTTTTGCATTCCAATCCCCGATAATGAAAAGGACATGTTTTGGGGGTGTTAGTTCTAAAAGATCTTGTAGGTCTTCATAGAACCATTCAACTTCAGCTTCTTCAACGTTACTGGTCTGAGCATAGACTTGGATTACCGTGATACTGAATGGTTTGCCTTGGAAATGAACTGAGATCATTCCGTCGTTTTTGAGATTGCATCCAAGTACTGCATTTCGGACTCTTTTCTTGACTATGATGGCTACTCCATTTCTCCTAAGAGATTCCTTCCCAAAATAGTAGATATAACAGTCATCTGAGTTAAATTCATCCATTCCAGTCCGTTTTAGTTCACTGACTCCTAGAATGTTGACGTCCACTCTTGCCATCTCCTGTTTGACCACTTCCAATTTGCCTTGATTCATGGAACTAATATTCTAGGTTCCTATCAATATTGCTCTTTACAGCATTGTACCTTGCTTCTATCACCAGTCATATCCCCAACTTTGTGTTGTATTCCCTTTGGCTCCATCCCTTAATCTTTCTGGAGTTATTTCTCCACTGATCTCCAGTAGCATATTGGGCGCCTAATGACCTGGGGAGTTCATCTTTCAGTGTCTTATCCTTTTGCCTTTTCATACTGTTCATGGGGTTCTCAAGGCAAGCATACTGAAATGGTTTACCATTCCCTTTTCCACTGGACTACATTCTTTCAGACCCCTCCACCATGATCCGTTCATGTTGGTGGCCCCACATGGCATGGCTTAGTTTCATTGAGTTAGACAAGGCTGTGATCCATGTGGTCAGATTGGCTAATTTTCTGTGATTTTGGTTTCACTCTGTCTGCCCTCTGATGCCCTCTCTTAGAGCCTACTGTCTTACTTGGGTTTCTCTTACCTTGGACGTGGGGTATCTCTTCATGGCTGCTCCAGCAAAATGCAGCCTCTGCTCCTTACCTTGGAAGTAGGGTAGCTCCTAGCAGCCACTGTTCCTGACATTGGATGTGGGGTATCTCCTCTCAGCCGCTCCTGTGCCATGCAGCCACCGCCCCTGCGCCATGCAGCTGCCACCCTTGTATAATGGTGTAATGGTCATCTGAGTTAAACTCACCCATTCCAGCCCATTTTAGTTTACTAATTCCTAAAATGTCAGTGTTCACTCTTGCCATCTCCTGTTTGACCACTTTCAATTTACCTTGATTCATGGATCTAATATTCCAGGCTTCTATGCAATATTGTTCTCACAGCATTGACCTTTACTTCCATCACCCATCACATCCACAACTGGGTGTTGTTTTTGTTTTGTCTCTGTCTCTTCATTCTTTCTGTGGTTACTTCTCCAGTAGCATATTGGCCACCTACTGACCTGGGAAGTTTATCTTTCACGTCGTATCCTTCTGCCTTTTCATACTGTTCAAAATTTGTCTTTGGAAGGCAGTGGGATTTGATTACAGAACTTACCCAAGACTAGGGAAACAGACTCTTGGAGGGCACACACACAAAAAAATCTTGTGTGTGCCAGTACCCAAGAGAAAAGAGCAGTGATCCCACAGCCTTGACGTATTCGTTTCCCCATTTGGAACCAGTCTGTTGTTCCATGTCCAGTTCTAACTTTTGCTTTTTGACCTGCATACAGATTTCTCAGGAGGCAGGTAAGGTGGTCTGGTATTCCCATTTCTTGAAGAATTTTACATAGTTTGTTGTGATCCACACAGTTAAAGGCTTTGACATAGTCAATAAAGCAAAAGTAGATGGTTTTCTGTAACTCTCTTGCTTTTTCTATCATCCAACGGATGTTGGCAAATTGATCTCTGGTTCCTCTGCATTTTCTAAATCCAGCTTGAACATCTGGGAAGTTCACAGTTCATGTACTGTTGAAGCCTCACTTGGAGAATTTTGAGGTGCATATGAAAGGAATGAATTCATTGAGTCCAAAAACTTGCATCTTTCCATATATAGAATGCTAAATTTTTTTAACTTGATACCTGATCTGTGATTTTCAGACTGCCTGCTCCCTTTGTTGCAAAATTCTATATAGCCTGACTTCTCCTCCTGCCTCCTTGGAGCAGTTTTCTCAGAGTTGCTGAGGTGTTGTCTCCTGGGCTCAGAGACCTAAAAATTCCCACCAAATAAAATAACTCTACTTTCAGGTTGTGACCATATTTTTTAGATAACAGATTTTTTCAGGCAAGAATACTGAGTGGATTGCCATTTCCTACTCCAGGGTACTTCCCTACCCACGGATAGAACTCCCATCTCTTGGATCTCTTGCAATGGCAGATGGAATTTTTTTACCACTTCACCACCTGCAAAGCCACAATGGAAGGATCATGATGCCACGATCTTAGTTTTCTGAATGTTGAGCTTTAAGCCAACTTTTTCACTCTCCTCTTTCACTTTCATCAGGAGGCTCTTTAGTTCTTTGGTAAGGGTTTTTCCCATCTGTAAAATAAGTCAGGAAAAGCCCATCTGATACCGTTATCTATACAATAGACACTCCTGGAGAGATGCTAAATCACATAACATGGGGGAAGGCTGGTCCCTGGAGGGCACATAGGTCCTGTTTGAGTACAATTACAGAAACTGGGTGCAAATCATCTATCAGTATCATAGTGTTTTTTTTTAAATAATTTCATTTCTTTTTGGCTGTGAGTCTTCATTGCTATGTGGGCTTTTCTCTAGTTGCAGCAAGTGGGAGCTACTCTCTAGTTGTGGAAAGTGGGCTTCTCATTGTGGTGGCTTCTCTATTTGTGACTCCCAGGCTCTAAAGCAGAGGCTCAAAAGTTGAGGTTCATGGGCTTAGTTGCCCCATGGGATGTGGTATCTTCCCGAATCAGGGATTGAACCCATGTGTCCTGCACTGGCAGGTGGATTCTTAACCTCTGAGCCACCAGGAAAGCCAGTGCTTTTTCTTGTTTGTTCTTATGACCAACATTAATAAACTAGCACAGACTGCCCACCATGTCTCTCTCAGACCCTGGCACAGGAATATCTATCACTAGCTGGTTGACTTTATCCTGGGTTAACCAGGAGCATCACCTTGGCTCCAGGTGTCCCTGAAATAAGCAGACTTCTAACAGGTCAGCTGAGATTAATTCTGTACTCACATATGTAACCTGCACTTTCTCAAGCTATGGGGTGCCAGGGTCCAGCCCCAGTGGATCCAGGGTAATTCGAAGGGGAGATGGAGTAGGCATCTTAGGAAAAAACTTATTTAATTACAGATATAGAGAGAGATTAAAAAACAGATAGTGTAGTAGGAAAATTAGTGGAGAAAAGCAGGCTGAATAACTTGGTTTACGTGGAATACCAATCACCACCTACGTAGGCCACAGGCGTCTTTCCATTCTCCCTAAGGAGAGGAGGCACTGAGGCCTCCCCAGTCCGATCTTAGAAGCCCAGGCAAAATTAGCAGGCTTGGTGAGTACCCACGTTCCAGATGGGAATTCAGCCAGAAAAATAGGGAGGAAGAAAGAAACGACACGGGGCAATCAGTCTTTCCAGAAACTGATCCGATTTCTTTATTATTCAGGTTTGCTTATATACTTTTTGTTATACATAGGGATGAATACAGAGTCATGCAGGGGTCAGCAGACCTGACCCTTGTCAAAATCAGGTGCTTCATATAAAATTATACAAAGGTCTTATGGGTTTTACATCATCTTCTGGCCATGAGGCCTGCTGACATTTTATGGCCCTTTCTGATAACGGTCAGTCAACCAGAAAACTTATTTTTTCCAGGGGTGAATTTTCTTAAACCAAGCGCCACCCTCCAAATAAAGTTGCATTCCTATAGGGTGAGGGTGTAGTGGGTTACAATCAAGGAAGGAATTTACTTAGCCTAAGGTTTAACATGATTAATCTTAAAGGTTAATGCTTATTTTTCCTGTATGCTAGTTATATTCATTATAAGGGCAGGGAATATGGAGATTTAGCAGCAAATATTGGCTCAGCAAATGAAAAACCCTTCACCAATATAATTTCTAATCAACCCACTATACTATACTAATAATTTTGTAACTTCTCAAAAGAATCTGTATATAGAAAGTTTAAAGCATCTCGTGCCACTCACGGTTGGGAGGCTGTAAATAATCACATGTGGCCAGACAAACCTGATCAGGCAGGCTAGAGAACCTTCAGAGGAGTTTGTAAGTTGAAACACTCTTGTCACGTCCAGGAATTTTTATTAACTGGAGCTGCAAGTTAACTCCTTCTCCGAGAGAAATGGTGATGGGGGAACAGTCCCCTGTAAAGTCAGAGGTATAGGTGAGAGCATAAAACAGACTCTGGTTTTGGGGGTAGATGCTCAGGAACAGGGGATTTCCTGAGGCTGGATCCCGTCTTTGCGTATGCCGAAGCCTCCTTCCTCGTGACCTTTGCCATGGATGGAGTTCCTCGTGCTGGCTCCCAGCAATGGGAGGACAATTAAAAATGAGTTGCTAAAACAATGATGGGAAATGTCTTTTGGCTCCATCTCTATAACTCATCCCTACCTATCCCTATTCAAATAGTTCCCTTTCAGCTCTGGCTAGCATTCTGAAGATCCCTGAAATCTTCTTGGCCACTGACTGCAACTGAGCCTGGGACCTACTTTTCTTCCTGGGACCAGACTTGGTTGCCACTAAGTACATCCAAACAGTAGTAATACATCCAACTGATGGATGACTACTCTTGTCTCTGTTGCTGAAGATAGAAGATTCTCTTTCCAGTCTCAATGATGATGTTCTCATACACAAAAGGGAGAGTTACTGTTTTATTCCTGCCAGTTAAGAATGGATACTCTGGACCTTGGCTGCTAATGTGGGACTGGCCACATACAAGCTCAGCACCACTGCTGTAAGTGGTTCTCTACTCAGATTAAAGGACTTCACTTGGTGAACTTGCCAACAGCTGAAATGAAAAGGATTTTGAGTCAAGTTAGAACATAAAGAAAGCAGTGCCTATAATGTCTCTGTGAAGGCTTGCTTGCAAGGTCTTCTCCTATGTTGCTGCTGATGAACTCAAATCCACTAAAACTGCTGCTTCTCTGAAAGATTGACTTCTTTCTTTGAAAGAGTGTTTATCAGGGTGGACAGTAACTAGGATTCAAAGGACAAGTTATCAATTCAGGTCCTGACTTGAAAAGCCACTGTAATAAGCCCTTCTCCAACCACAAGAGAATAATACTTAGACGCTCATAAGCAAGCAACCTGGCTTTTTGATTGAGCAATGCATTGTCAGGATTAACTAAGCAATGTTGAGAATTATTCTTATACCAAGAACAAATTGTTTTTTCCAGGTCAATTGAGAAACAATTGGCATTGTATAAGTTCAAGATGTACAACTTGATGATTCGATTTCCACATATTGTGAAATAAAGATCACAATTGTTTCAACTAATAGCCGTCATCTCATATAGATACAAGAGAATTAAAAGAAAGAAGACAGGGAAAAAGAAAAAGTTTCTTCCTATGATGAGAACTTTCAGGATGTACTCTCTTAACATTTTTCCTATATATCATAGAGCAGTGTGAACTATAGCCATCGTATTGTCAAGAGCCAACTATTAACTGGATCAGGATGTGGGAACACAGGGGAGCAAATCTCATGCACAATAGGACAGAGAACAGAGGGATGAAATTTAAGGAGGGCCCAAGTGAGTGAGATGAGTAAACACCATCCCCACCCCACAGCCAGCCTAGGTGAAGGCTGGAGTCTGCATGTCACTGGCTCCCTGCCTGTGGAACACAAGAGGTCATAAGGGGAATGGTCAGAATCACACTGATTGAGACTCAGCCTCTGATTAATTGGGGACCCAGAAGACATGGACTCGATCCCAATACATTAGAGATGGAGAGGGCTGTCTAGTGTCTGCTTGCCTCCTAGACCCCTTCCCTACTCACAGCAGAAAGCCTGGTCTTGAAAAGGGAAACTGAATTTTAATTCTGATGAAATTGCTCCTGGACAAAATTATTCCCAGTCTCAAGGCTGTTCCAGGGGGGACTGTCTTCAGCCAAGCTCCCCTGAGCAGCAATTTCAGATCATCGAAGATGAATTGATCCATTTTGATAAAAGGCTAGAG